>OZ010669.1:73823146-73970146 GCA_963932185.1 Troglohyphantes excavatus
TGGTTTCTGTTAAGGTTTACTTTGAAAACCCTTACAGTAAATATATTATTGACTTCTTTCACTAAATGTCTCGACTTTTTTCAAATGTGAAATTTTTTTCAGCAGGTGAAATAAAGTATCGCCGTAAGAAGTTAAGTAAAACCCCATTCACTGTATATTTATTTTCATTAAAAATCTATTATCTATACACATATATAAGAATGGAGTGTCTATCTGTGGGCTTGAACAAAAACCCCCATTTGGGGTTTTCTTCACGAATTAGGATACACTGATTCAGAAAATCACATAATTTTTTTTTTGTCTGTCCGTCTGTCTGTCTGTTTGTCCGGATTTAACTCAAAAATTACTACACGGATTTTTATGAAACTTGCACAATTTTAACAATATTTTCTCAGTTCAAAATCTGCACTTTGTTTCATGTGGATATCTGCAACCGTTCAAAAGTTATAGAACTTTTTCATTTTCCTATACATTACTCCTACGGGAAATTTACATGTAGATGTTCCCTTCATAACAATATTGTTAAAAATCACCTTGGCAACCTTGGTGAGTAATTTGTGAATGAACGTCCATTTTATTTATTTGAAAAATATTTTATGCAAGTATTATTTTTAAATGTACGAAGCTTGGTTTCGCTGTGAATTTTCTACTGTATGACTTTTTAATGTTATTAAAGAATACAATTCCACAGATATCAACTGATAATTGAGAAAATATTTTTTTAATGTGCCAATGAATATTTCCTTTTAAAACATTAACTGGCGATTATTAAGAATTAAATGAAGAATTATTGAAAGTAGATGGTGATATTATAATATGCTGCACCGTTTTCTACACTATCGCCAAGTTATAACAAAATATTCTTTGGATAAACTGCGCCTTGGCTTTAATTTGATGTGGAAATTTACTAAATATGACAGGTATTTTTTTATGTGAATGCAATAACTATAGTATCACAAAATAATAAAAAATTAGGAAAAATGGTTTAACAAGATGAGTAAATACCGAATTATTAATACATTGATCCGGAAATAAAAAAAATGTACTTAAAACTAAAATAAGTGGTTATTCTTCTGTAATAATAGCATTCATGGGAATTCTTTAAAACATTGGCATTTGGACGTAGTAAAAGAAAGTTGTGTAGTATTTTAAAACACACTGTTTTTGGTTGAGTATTTATGCCGGGCTGTTAATTTTATCCCCACTTTTATTACGATTGGGAGGCAGTTTATTTGCAAAAAAACGTTTAGTTTTATTCTGGCTGTAATTTACATTTTTATGTTCTGTTTTACAGATGTTAAAAGTTCAAACTACTAATTAGATGCACAAGTTGTTTGTCGAAGATATTGCAAAGGTGTAGCCTAAACGATACATTGAAACGGGCATTTGGAAATAGTCAAATCAAAATTGCAATACTGAGAAAAGGGAAATTCGGAATGTTTTGAAAGTTAATGCATGAGATTTCATGATCAATTTTTTTAATTTGGTCATCTTTAAAAAATTATGTTATCTTTTTTTGCTGCCTTTTTCACTTCCATTCGGCTTCAGAATATTTCAATATCAAGATTGATTCAGAAGTTTCATTAAAATTCAAGCTTGAAATTATTGCTATAAAACTGCAATTTAATAAAAACCTTCTTGATATAATTTTTTTTAAAAATAATATAAAAATGAAGATTATAGCGCTTTGGTTATTATTTAATTTAATATTTTTTCCTTAGATAAAAAAAATCATAGTCTTATGTAAATACTTATTCCTATAAAACACCTGTCATAATGCACATTATCTTTCAATAATGATGACAACAATAAATAAAATTTCATCAATTAAAGTAAGCACTGAAACCCAAAATATTATAGTCATGTTCCGAATAAATTGCGACATTCGTGTTAAAAAAAATCGTTTAGGTACAGACCGCGCTGTATTGGGCCCTACTCAGTACGTGGTTGAGAGGGCTTACTTTCCTTTACACGTCGGTATGTTATTTATCCATATAGGGGGTGATTCTATGTCGAGTTATGGTAGCCGGAAGCGTATACTGGTACACTCCTCCAAAAGGATTCTAATGTAAGAGGGGGGGGGGTAAAATTCGGCACGTTCGAAAAGTTCGTTATTCGTCTACACGATAGTATATAATTTATACTCATAGGCTGATTCCGTTCGGTGTGAATGATTTTAAAAATATTGTTTTTTATTATGGAGTTTCATGCAACTATGTATATCCGTACAGAAAGGAAATTCCTATTTATTCCTATAAATATTTTTGTCCAGGAATGTTTAATTTTTAAAACTCCATACCTTATGTGAGATAATCTAGAAATTATTGGATTTTTATCGGTGTATTAGCAACCAAGTAGTATAGAGATATTTGTACTTTTTTTAACTTGTAATTTATTAAAAACTAGCAAAAGTACCCGTTCTTCGCACGGAGATAAATAACATAACGACAAATAACTTAAAATATATACATTTCCTCTCCTCCCTGGGATAATTGCATATACGATTTTAGAATTCCTCTTTAAAAAGTGATAAAGCATTTTTTTTATAATTTAAAATATTTATATCAATACTTATATATAAGAATGGAGTGTCTGTCAGTGGAATCGAACAAAACCCCTCATTTTGAGTTTTCTCCGTGAATTAGGATACACTGATTCCGAAAATCACATTTAAATTTTTTTTGTCTGTCTGTCTGTCTGTTTGTCCGGATTTAACTCAAAAACTACTACACGTATTTTTATGAAACTTGCACCATGTGAACAAACTTTTCTTAGTTTAAAATCTGCACTTTGTTTCATGTGGATATCTGCAACCATTCAAAAGTTATAGAACTTTTTCCATTTTCTCTAACATTACGCCTATGGGAAATTTACATCTCGATCTTCCCCTCATAACATTATTGTTAAAAATCACCTTGGCGACCAAAAATATTTTTCGACAATACTGGGATAAACGATTTATTTTAATTAGCTGATGAGTAAATGTCGCCAAATGAATTAAAAATGTCGCCAATAATTGCCAAATTAATTAAAAATGTCACCAAATGTTTCCAAATAAATTTAAAAGTGTCGCCAATTATTGCCAAATGAATTAAAAATGTCGCCAAATATTGCCAAATGAATTAAAAATGTCGCCAAATGAATTAAAAATTTCTCCAAATCTATAAAAATGTTACCAAATGAGCTAAAATAGAGGTCCTATATTTAAAAATATCATCACAATGGCGAAATTAGTGTCCAAATAACAAAATTAACGTCGTTAACAAAAACCTCGCCAACCGAAGGAGGAAGATAAACCAGCTCTTTTGACTGACGCCATGTGTATTCATGTTCTGAACAACTTAACTTTTATGACAATAGTGCTTTTTGTTACGGAGTGGCATATTTCTATGGTGTTGAAATGGGCCACCCTAAAAGTTTAGTTTAAGGTTTTCTATATTTATACCTCCATGTAGCTTATTGTTAAATTTTTACCTCAAAAACATATTATTGGAATTCAAAAATGAATATTTAATAATTAATTTTTATAAGAAATATTGTCCGTAAATATTGACCCTTATGAAATTACGTTGAAAGACGGATATATAGACTCCAGTTACCAATTGGCACAAAAACATCAGTTCAAACAGTAGTCGCAATAGCATGTAAAGTCGTGAACATAAAAATAGATTTTAGAATCTCAAATATTCAAAGTAATTCTGGGTAATATTCAAAGTAAATCTGTATTTTGATAAAGTTTATTTTTCACAGTGCACAGAAAGTGATATGCGATGGCTACGCTGACAAGACAAAATCGCGCAGCTCTTACTGTGCAAAGTGACCACGAGAAACGCCGGGCCATATTGCTAGTGTTTAATAAATTATAATTTAAAAAATTAAAAATATCTCTATACTACTTGGTTGCTAATGCTTCAATAAAAATCCAATAATTTCTAGTTTATTTCTCATAAGGTATGGAGTTTTAAAAATTAAACATTCTTGCACAAAAATATTTTTAGAAATTAATAGGAATTCAAAAAATGTTTTTGTAAATAACCATTATTACACCTTTACTATATTTTAAAATTAAATCCAAAAATATAAACTACCTACTGATACCAAAATATTCTTTTTCGAATTTTCTGTTGTACTCTGTTTTGCATCTGGGTTGCTCATTCCTTCTTTAGGTATTTATTCTGAAGGATATCCTTTAGAAACGAACAAGTATGCATTTAAAACCTGGACATGCCTAAAACCTGTTCATGCCTAGGAGCATGAATATACTACACATACCAGTTTGATATTATGACAATGAATTTTTTTTTGGCTCATTGCGTTTTAATATCTAATGCGTTTTTCTTAACTTTTAAGGTATATGTGTAAATTCGGTTTAAATCGTGAAACTTACTTATTTTTACACAACACAGCAAATAAAGTCAGCATAAACCTTCATCAAATTTATGTAATCGAGTTTTTTTTTGTAAAGTTTTATATAGAAGTTTGAAACAAAAAACTGTTGTATTTATTAAGTTTTTAATTTTGCTACATAAAATCTTTAAAAATGCAAATTTAATTCAATAATTTAATGACTTCAAAATTAAAAGTTTTTGCAGATTTTTACGGATTATATTAACAAGTTTTATAAAGGATATCGTGACCCAAAACCTTTCATTTAATAGATTTTCAAATAAACTGCAGTTTTCTTGGATAAAACCATTAATTTCCCATTTTTGATGAACGTTTTCAGCTGACTTTTGTTTCTTTGAATAACTGTACACTTAATAAAAAAGTCTCGTAATGTTTTAAAATTTATTTTATTCATATTTAACATTGAATCCCAAAAGTATGCTGAATTTCTTTTTAAATAATTCTTGTCATCTTGTGCCCAGGGCTTCACCAAACCCAAGTTTATTTGACAGGGGTGTTCTTCAGGAAGTTTTTTTTTAACCTGTAAGACATAAAAGGTGCAAGAAGTCGTCATGGGAAAAGTTAAAAAATATTTGACATATAACCATAAAAGTTCAGTTCTATATCTACAAAAAATATATTGCGAAGATGTGTAGAAGCAGGGTCATAATGGCTGTAAGTGAAAAGTCATTTCAGCAGATTATATTTTACGAGAAACGGAATTGTATAGCAACCTTCAGTTAACAAGCTAGCTCTGAACTGGCACCCAACGCTTTCAATAGACGTCGGGACTTTGGACCCCGATCAGATTTCTCGTGCACCAGTCCCATATACACGCCGTTACTTTTTGCGGATGTTCTGGACGACTTTTCTAGTAGTTTGTAGCGAAGCTGGCAACCCTCCGATCACAGGTTCACTACTTATTTTACATTTCTTTGTCAAGTCCATCGCCTAGGATCGAACCAGGGATCTTCGTATCCCCAGCTGACGCCTTTACCGCTCGGCCACGACACCAAAACTCATAGCGTTGAATAAGACTCAAAATTCGAGTTTTCTTTGTATTGTAGTAGTAGTATTTTTGTAGCGAAGCTGGCAACCCTCTGATCGTAAGATGGCAACTTTTCACCGATCGGGATCGAACTAGGAATCCTCTGACTCAAAGCTGAACGACTTTATCCACTTGGCCACGGAGACCCATGTTCGCCGTCGTATTTCTTGGAGGTGCTTGTTGATGTAGCGACAGCGAAAATTTCAGTTGCAGTTAAAGAGGTTGAACCCATTATCGGTGAAACCTTCTCTTTTTTCCGATAAAGGATTTTTGGTTCAACCTAGATTCCACCATAATATGGTGTAGACCTCTGTTTGAACCAAAATATGGTACATCGTTGAACTGAAATTTTTAACAGAGTAGGGACACACACTTGGTACTGGAATGAGAAAACTTAAACTGTGACAGATTTTACGTGTATCAGTTCCGACGGCGAAAGTTTGTTTTTGCTGACAACAAGGCACGAAACTGACAAACTTTTGATTACGAGCCCCCAACACTGTAATGTTAAGTATTAGCAATTATGAGCCAGTACTTTATCTCTTTTGCAACAAGCTGGCTTTGCCGGTGAATTAATAAACGTCCTAAAAATGGGTATACTCAATTACCTTTGCATGTCTCTATGCACGCTTCCACAGAGGCGAAGTTGTTGTCGTTGCCACCGCATCCGCCGTAAGGTAAATGTTCGCACTCCCCAGAGACTAAGGCCGCTTTTACATTTAACGATACGACACCGATAAATCGTGAACGATAGCGAAGGGACGACACAACGTTTTATCGTATCGTCTGTTGGTCAGTTTTTCATTGCACCGATATCGTTCGCCGAAAACGACAATTTTTACATTCAGTGCGTGTTCGTCTGTTGTCGAGAGCACATCTATTCTCGATGTGGCGCATCGCAACAAATTACATTATAACAAACTGCGATTGTTGTATTTGCTGTATTTAAGGAGAAAGAAGAGATCAATAACAAAACGCTTCTGGGTGCATGATATCATCAAAGCAAGACATGTTGAAGGAGATTTTTATGTTTTATTTGAACGTCTACAAAAAGCTAGAGCTAGAGCTAACCACTAGAGCTGCACGGTGGGCTATTGGCGACGGTTTGACTAAATATTGCCACCCATGCCTTTTCTCGAACAATCTTGTTCTTGTAAAATTCATCTCGCTTAACCCAAATACAGGTCTTTACTTCCACTAATTCACACAAGTTCACAATGTCGAACTTAAAAGCCATATTGATAATATAAAAAAGAAAAAACACAGTAGACTATAGCAGACGGCAACAAGTTTTTCCAAAACAAACTCAAAATGTCGTCACGATGAAGTAGGGAAGGCGCGTGTTCACGATAAAACGTTCCGATAAATTGTATCGTCTGATCGGCAACGACAATATCGTTATCGTATCGGCTAGTGAAAAAGCACCCGGCTTCGTATGTGTATTTTGCGTACCCGATATCGTGCCACTGAAATCGTATACGATTTATCGGTGTCGTGTCGTTAAATGAAAAAGCGGCCTAAGTTGTAGTGGAATCTCCCGGTGACTAACGCCATGCATGGGCCGTGTTCAGCGGGTTGCTCGCACTGGGGTACTATACGAAAAGGAAACTTTAGGTTCATAGAAATATAAAACAAAATTTTTTAGGACAGTTTTAGCTATTTTCTCTTCCATCTCAAAGTGTGATAAGACACCTTATGACCCTGATAAAAATGGAACTCGAAAATAAGTAAAATGTACTAATTTTTGAGTTTGTGGCGGTTGCCCTTTGTGTGAAACCTATTCCGCTGGATGCGATCGGCTGTGCGGGTTGCCAGCTTCGCTACAAAATACTAGAAAAGTCGTCCAGAATATCCAACAAAATTATACTGGCGTGTATACGGGACTGGTGCACGATAAATCGGATCGGGGTCCAAAGTCCCGACGTCTATTGAAGGCGTTGGGTGCCAGCTCAGGTGTTGTCCTCGTCATCTGACCATGGTTCAAAAATACGAGGCATCGTTCCCGGGTCTTTCCTTCGAGATAGGCCCCAAACCGTCGCCAATAGACCACTGTGCAGCCCTAGTGCGATGTTAATTAACCAAACCAAACCGAACATTCCGCGAACCTATTGGTAACCTCGTATGTAAACCCTCGGAGATATGTACGCCGATGTTTCGGTTGTCTTTCTCTCTCTCAGCTGATTACTATTTGCAGTATGTTTTAAGTTTATGTTATTAAAGTTTATGTTTTGCTAAACCTTGTTTGATTTGACATCTACACGCACCGCGACTGTTATGACGCATAAATTATAGTGTGGCTGTCCCCCTTACCGGGCAGCCCCACAAGTTCATTCGGTGCTTATCACACTGATCTCTAACTGTAACTTCTGGATAGGGCAAGACATTTTCTTGACTTGAAGCCGATATGGAGGCCGCCATGATGGGTCACACTTTTCTTGATACCGCAATATTTCGTATACTTTTCATGTTAAAATACGCCGACATATATTATTTTAGGGTAAGTTTTTTTTATTTTCTTTTTAAACCCATTTTAAATGTAATTTGCTATTAAAATAGGAAGTCATTTGCAAGTCAAAGTAGAAGTAGTTAAAAAGCAAGAGCAAACACTATCTGTTTGGCAATATAAAAATTAATTCTATAAGAAGAAAATAAAATATTTATATATATTTAATACTTCTACAATGCTTTGGCAATAAAAAACACCACTAAATCATTTTTTAAAAAATGTTGGGGCACCGTATGGCAGCTTTCAATTGGTTTCAACGCGCCCGTAGAGGAGACAAAGTTTGAGCCTTCCAGCAGTTACAGTTAGAGTTCAGTGGCTTATCATGGCACCGAATACATAAATTTAAATTCTGTAAACATGTACTCAAAAATATGTATAATGAGTAAATGGTTTCCTACATAGGCAGCCTACATAGACCGTCTTAATACATCGTTTTCAGTATTGAAAATTACAAACAAGTATTACCGTGAATCGAACCCAGATACTCAGGAAAGCAGTCCAGTACATTTCGCTTTCAATTACCAGGGCGAAAATAAAATGTTACAAGCAGAAGAAATGTTAAAATTAGGTATGCCATAAAAATGTGAAGTAAGGTAATTGAGTTGTAATTACTCAGTTTCTAATTAAAAAATCGACATCAAATAATGTGGTTGGTTGGTTTGTTACTTAACGTCGCACTAGAGCTGAACAGTGGGCTATTGGCGACGGTTCGGGGTCAATCTCGAAGGAAAGACCCGGGAATACATGCACCTCGTTATTTTAGAACCATGGTCAGATGACGAGGAAACACCTGAACTGGCACCCAACGCCTTCAATAGACGTCGGGACTTTGGACCCCGATCAGATGTATCGTGCACCAGTCGTCCCGTATACACGTCAGTATAATTTTGTTTGATATTCTGGACGACTTTCTAGTATTTTTGTAGCGAAGCTGGCAACCCTCCGATCGCAAGATCACTACTTTTTTACTTTTCTATGTCAAGTCCATTTCACGGATTCGAACCACCAATCCTCTGATTAGTAGCTGAACGCCTTACCAACTGAGCAACTGGGGCTCTCAAATAATGTGGAAAACCATCTTCTGAACAACTATTTTAATTTTGTCACGTCGCTTTGTTAAGATGGCTTGAAGAGAAACGGAGATTAGCAATATTAAATCACACTACCCGTTTTTGTAAAAGTACAGTTGCTTTAATATGATTACTTCATAGATCATTTACGCTGCAATTGTACTTAAAGAAAAACGACTAGAATCAGGTACTCATGTTTAAGAACCTATTTTTGAAAATGTAGGTAAGGAAATTGAAGCTATATTTGAAAAGTTGTTTTAAGACTTAGTCTTGCTAATAAAATTTCGTTAAAAAGTTTATCTGTTACCTCTTTGCTCTTGTAGACAATAAAATATGAATATTTTCTTTCGCTTATAAATATGGTTCTTGTTTTTGCAAGTTATTGTAAGTTATTTTCTTTTTGTGCATGGAAAGTGTATTATTGTTTGTGATATATAAAATGTTTCCTTTTTTTTACTAAAATTTATCCTTATCTTAAATTTACTTGAATACCTTAATCTTTAAATGTTGCAAATGTAATATTGAACCCTTCGTTAATTTGTAGGTCAAAATAAATTCCATTAAAAAACCAATAAAATAAAAAAATATGTCTGTAATATTCAAATAAGCATTTAATTACTTTAAAATATTTATTATAATAAACATAAGTTTATTTTGATGATAAGGTATTTTTTTTAAATACTTAATTTTTTTTTGCGTGTGAAAATTGTTTATTTTGATTTCTTACCTGCCAACGCACAGCTGAACAACATACACATCAGAAATACCAGAATTTTTCCGTTCATATTTCTTAAAATTTCTATAGTACAAAACAATGAATTTTTATAATAAATTATTGAAATATCATTTAAAAACAATCATATTTCGGAAAAAAAAACAATTAGAGTGTTTTTTTTTAAGTAAAGGAAATGAGAGAGGAGCAATCATGCTCACTAATTGTGCTTCAAAGTAATAAGAATTTCAATATAGAGAATAAACCAGTGTTCTTTTAATTAGAGTTAACATGACAAAATTATATCATATGTAATAATACTATATTTTTAAAATACACTGTACTTCTAAATAATTTGTGCATAGTTTGAAATTTCTTTAAAATTGTAAACTTTGGTGGTGAATTTTTTATGTGATCTAAAAATTTTTTCTATTACTTAGGTGAAGTCATTTATTAAGATAATAAAATTACTATTTATTTGAACTTGTTAATATCATACAATGTTTTGTTATGCGAAATTATTTAGCTCTTCACTGTGCTGAATATCTTGAAACTAATGTCGGATATATAACAGCCGGTTAATTGATTAAAAATAATATTACAATAGAGGTATTTTCTCTATTTAACAAAACAATAATTTTCGAAATCGACTTTTTTTAAACGGTCCGGTTAATGCAGAATTTCTAATAGTTAAATCACGGATAACCGGTCATTTTTTCAAACGGTGCCGAAATGAGACAATATAAAAATAATTTTTCAAATATCTGAATTATAACAGAAATCTTGCGCGAACATACGTAAAAAAATACATAACAATCGAATTGATAACCTCTCTCCTTTTATCGCGCTTTGACGGTTTTGGTTGGCGTGCTTTTCAGTCGGTAAAAATAAAAAATTGCCTTCATTTTTTTTCCTTGTGTTCTTCTTCAAAACCGATATCGCTCATTTTTTTTCTTTGAATTAAAGAAATATCTATGTATTCCACTGAAATAAAAAATTTAATAATTATTGGTTTATTATATTTTCTCGTTTTTGGGAAGTGTAGCATACCTTGAAAAACACGCGATTGTTAATATTAGTACCTCAGTGTGAATTTAAATTATTATTGAAATTTTTTAATTGTCTCTTATTTATAATAAGAAAGTTAGTAGTTTTTCAATTAAATAATTTATTAGATTCTATGCAAAATCGTTTTTGCTTACTATATTCTTTTTTAACAAAATTCGTTTCATAAAAAAAATATATAAATATCTGAGTATTCCAAATATTTTATTCATAAGATAAATTTTGTTTTCTTTTTACCGTGCTAAAATATATTTTTATATATAATTTTATCGGAGTGTATAATGTCTATTTAACACCTATAATCACAGTAAAATTGGGGTTTAGACCGCTAATTTAGAATGAATACAAAGAGATAACATATACGCAAAACCAATCGACTCACCTGTTAAGTAAGAATTCAGGTAAGTTATCTCAGAGTCAACTTGTAAAATCAGATTAGTTTCGATTTTAATTGAGCGTCAGTCTTTAAATATGTGTGGATAAGGAAATAAATCGATGGTAAATATTAAATTAAAACAGTCGATCGAATGATGATTGACAACACTCGATCATTTCATTGGCTGGAAAATCATTTTAAACACCTGGTAGGACATGTGTTTTACGAATTAGGTTTTCAACAATGATTTATTTTCGAACACTTTGTCCCTTAGTTTTTTAAAAAGATATTCAAATAAGTCTGATCAAGTCTTTCTAATTCATCGAATTACAATGCTGAACATTTAACTTAACAAAAATATTACATTTATGATTGGTTCTACCAAAAACCGATGTTTTCCCTGAAGAAGAAACATACATTATATAATGCTTCATTCTGAATATATTCTGTATAAAAAATTGTCGATTATGTGTGAAATTGCATTATTAAAAACAGATACTTAAAAATAAGTAAAATGTACTCATTTTTGATTACATTCGATTCTTATCATAGCTCCGAATACATAAGTTTCATTTTATATAACACCATAAAATGATAGAAGCTGTGTTTTTGCACTTTTTAGCTCGAAACATGTTTATTATATCGGAAAATTAGGAATGCAGTTTAAAATTTTCCATTTTCCCCCCAAATAATGGTAATTATATCTAATTAAAAAAGAAACATGCATGGACAATACATGTTTATAGTTCGCATTGTTCCATTACTAAATTTAATTTTTGAAGTAAGTAAAATGATTGCTTATTAAAGTTTAGAATGAAATCATGTTTTTAATTTTACGTATTATTTGTTGTTCTTAATAGATTTAGAAGAATTAAGTGTTTTTGAGATAAAATGTAAATATACATTTAATTTCAAATTTTTTTTAATTATTAATTACAAATTCGAAAATACTTTGTTAATAACACTTGTTTTCAACTGGCAATTTTAGGAGTGTACATAATGATTCTCCGTTTGAAACAAATAAGTTTATTAATTATAAATTTCTTTTGTAGTATTTTTGAAATGATTTAAAACATTACAAATTCCTATAGTATAACAAGGTATTTTTTAAACGATTTATTCAAATATTTTCAATTAAATATAAGTATTTGCTTTTCTGGTTGCTCTCATGACATATTTTTATTTTGTGATTTGTCTCTACATTTGTCAAAATGGCAATGGATATACGTTTATACCATTGTAAATGTTTATAATTTTCAAATTTATTATTTTCATTATTATAATTCATTTATTATAATTCATTATTAAATACATTTATTATAATTTTCATTGAATTATCATCAAATTTTGAAAAAGTAGGTCCGTTTCATTTCACACCATGCAAGAAATATTTTTAAAATAATGTAAAATATAAACAGGATTTTTTTAGAAAACGGGAATAATATGGTAAAAAATTAATATTGCGAATATTTTTTTTAATTCAATTATTAGAAAAAGGTAATATAAAATATGATTTTTATAAAGATAAGTAAAAATATTTTAATTTTCTTTTATTTCGATTTAATGGGCGTTAAAACCATGTTTTAAAACATTGGCTGATATTACTACTTGCTGTGGTTAGCTTGGTAATTTGTTATCACAACTTTTTTAATTAAAACTTCGAGTTTTTTTTAATAGAGGTTTATCGTTTTTTTTTAAAAACATTTTTGGGGAATTAAGTAAACGAAAAAACAACTCACAGTATGTGTTTGAAATGAAAAATACAGCATTTGAAAAATAAAAATGTACACATCTGCTATCCATGTTGTGTAGATATGTATATATAGCTCTTTAACAATATAAGTAAAACAATAACGTGTAACCCAACAATTATATTACAATTAAAAATACGTTTATTTCTTCTTTAGATCATTCTTAAGGTTTATGATGGATGTTTTTTTTTATTTTACACCTTTATAATCCATTTTTAAGTGTAATAAAAACTGCACGCAAGCCCATACTGGTTAAAAGCAATTTATTGGAACAAAACAAAACACAACAAATAATGACTAAAACAGAATGCTCATAAATATTAAAAAAATAAATGCTTTATTTTTTGTTATGAATAAAATACTGAGATCTTATGTACATCTGAGGAGGGCAGATACAGTGACCTTAAAATCTTCTGCGTCTACCTGAAAGATAATAAACAAATGTAAGAAGACGATATTATATTTTACCGTAACTAGATTTTACTCAGGAAAGTGATCTGGGTGTGTTGGTAAATGAGAATTTTAAAATGAGTCATCAATGTACAGTGGCTAGCAAAAAAGCTAATAGAATGTTGGGGTACATCAGGAAAAGTATTTCATCAAAATCTAAGGATATTGTACAGAGGTTTAGTAAGGCCACATCTTGAGTATGCTGTACAGTTCTGGTCACCATATCTTAAAAAGGACATTGAATTGTTAGAGAAAATTCAGCACAGGGCTACTAAAATGGTTCAAAGGTTTTCAGGCATGAATTATGAAAATAGATTAAGAAATTTGAATATGTATACTCTGGAAGAGAGAAGGGTTAGGAGAGATTTGATTAACTATTCAAATTTAAACAAGGAGATGTGGATGGTTTAGATTTTAATATGAGTGATAGAACGAGAGGTCATGGGTTTAAGTTAAATAAATCCCATTTTAATCGGGAAGGGAGAAAACACTATTTATATAATAGGGTAATAGACAAATGGAACGACTTGCCAGTGAATATTGTTAATTGTAAAGGAGTAACGGATTTTAAGAAGAAGTTAGATATGCATTGGGGGATAGTTAAGAGGTACTAGATGGACCAACCTTGTTTGGCCTTGAGCCTGTTGTTGGTCGTCAATATTTGTATTTGTATTTGTATAAAAGAATTAAAAATCATCAAAGCTCATGAATTAACAGGAAAACCTTTAATTACACTACACTGTTAAAATTTTCAGTTCAACGTTTCTGTAAACCCAATCCAGATATTTTTCTATTAATTATAAATGTAGATAACAATCAACTACACATGTTCGATTCGGCAACATTTCATTTGACTATAATTTTTATTAGATAACTTCGTTAAGTAGAAAGTCCGCATATATGTTGTTCAATTTGTTTGAAAATTATAAACGTTCATTATCGCTTATTCGAAATTAATGAGCCACATTGAGACTTGCAAATGTATGTGAAGAAATAGTAGATTGAGTTCATAGGTAAATTGATGTGTCGATTCGAATAGATTAATTTCATGATCCAGAGTAGGCTTTTTCACATTAGTTTATTCTGTGATCTCTGGTAGAAGGTTGGGCCTCCGTGGCCGAGCGGTTAAAGGCGTCAGTTGGGAATACGAAGGTTCCCGGTTCAATGCCAGGCGATGGACTTGACAAAGAAAAGTAAAAAAGTAGTGATCTTGTGATCTGAGGGTTGCCAGCTTCGCTACAAAATACTAGAAAAAGTCGTCCAGAACATCCGCAAAATTAATGGCGTGTATACGGGACTGGTGCACGATACATCTGATCGGGGTCCAAAGTCCCGACGTCTATTGAAGGCGTTGGTTGCCAGTTCAGGTGTTTCCTCGTCATCTGACCATGGTTCAAAAATACGAGGCATCGTTCCCGGGTCTTTCATTCGAGATTGGCCCCGAACCGTCGCCAATAGCCCACTGTGCAACTCTAGTGCGACGTTAATTAATAAAACTAAAACCAAACCAACTGGGAGAAGGTTGGACATGTCGTTTAACAGGCCGAGGATGCAGATAATCTGATCGGGGTCCAATACTGCTGGTTCGGTTAGAATGCAGTTGATATCGAAGGATTGCCCAAGAGCATGGTAAGAGAAAGTTTCAGTTCTCGTTTCTTATAGATTCTCTTGGATGTGAAAACTGAGGCTTGGCAGGCATAATTCTGAAATGGATTGTACATCTGCGCGGCATTGACGCGCAGTTGAAATATGAATGGTAATTTATACGACCTATACTCCAAAGAGAAGTGATTTAGTAATGGATCAGGAAATAAGATTTTAAATAAACGCTGGTACATTATATGTCTACGCGATGAAGTGAATCGTCAAGTTGCAATGCTCGTTAAGTGGTATCCAGATTCATTAATTGAAGTGATGAAGACTTATGCAGAGTTTATCGTTCGAGCTTGCTGCTTGAAATTGACCATTTTAACACAAAATATCGTTCTGAATCCGATTCCATGAGTACTTTTCTTAAGTTTGCTATATCCAGTATAATATTTGAGTTTTTAACAATTATTTTTATTGGATATACAGAGATCTGCTGCTGTGTGAAAGATTTTTTTTAGCAATGTGCAGCAATATTTCCTTAACAGTGTTGATACTCTCATACAGTAAAGCACATGGAAATATTGATAACAGGCTGGAAATATTGAAAATTAAAAAAAAGGGAGAAAATGACGAGGATTTAACGAGTTTTGCAGCCACACCGAGTGCACTAAGTCCGTACTGGTGAGGATATAACGAGTTTTGACACAGATCGAATTGAATGGATTTAACGGGAGATGCGATGCAATTAAATTTAAAGAGTTTTATAGCATTATCAGATTTTCGAAATACAGAAGTGTTTTGCAACTGTTCGAGGTACGGACCCCACAGAGGTTGGTTCAACGAACAAAATAGCGCGAAAATCTCGAATTTCTGGATTTAACAAGTTCTGCAATTGGGCGATTCGTGTGTTAGTGCAGTTTGTTGACTTACTTCCTTCGGCTCTTGGGCGGACATGCTTTGGAGCACTCTTCCTCTGTCTGGAAGTTATTCTTGTTGCCCCCGCATCCGCCGTAGTTGAAAGTCACGCACTTCTGGCCATTGAAGAAATACTTCTCAAAGAGGGCGTAGCACAGACCGGGGTCTTCGGGCAGACTGCACACGTCTTCGGCACCTGCTTCGGCAACTGCAGACGCTACTGCAACTGCTACGTTGTTGTTCTCAAGAGATTCGCTTTCGACTTTGGGGACATTTTCTTTGTTACCTGTGTCAACAAGAAAGGGGCTTTAGGGTGGAAGGGAACACTGTTCTTTATAGTACAGTAGAACTCCAATTATCTGGGTAGTCAGTTTAACAACCACCACACATGCAGGGCCGCCATTAGGGGTGTGGAATGTGTGCTGCCGCGCAGAGCCCCGAGTTCTTCAGAGTAGCAAAATGATAATTTCACTGGTTTTGTTTATGCTTTTACTTTTGACTTGAAATATCTTTAAAATCAGTTATATTGGATATTATATGCTATGTTTTAGGGGAATCCATTCAGACATTATGACTCCGTGTCAAATAGCACAACTGGAATAAATTTGGTCTAATTAGGTAGAAAATTAGCCTTGTTTTTAATTTTTTTATAAAAAGAAAAAAATGCAGACTCTTTACATAACGAAGCTCTTTAATAAGTATTAATCGCAAATGAAATACAGCCGCATCAAGCATTTGTAGTTAATAAAAAAAATACTGATTAACTTTTTAAAAACATGTTCACATTTATTTATAAGTTACATAATTTATATTTCATTCAAACTTATTCATAAGTGTGTGTAGAGGATTAAAAGGGCCCCCACTACTAAATTTGCACTGGGCCCCACGACTGCTAAGCACGGCCATGCATACATAAACATACCGGTTCGCGTCAGATCACCGAAGTCTATTTTTTATTAACGATTTTCTTATTTGAACACAGGACTAACTCATGAACACGTCCGAATATTTAGTTTTAGGATTAAAAGGGTGTTTAAAAAAAAGTGCAATCTTAACACGGTTAACAGGGAAAAGAATCTTACTATAAAATATTAGCTTACTACACAAAACTCTAGTTTGTGGTGCCATCTACCGGTATTAATAACAACGAAGTCTTATAAATTTGTGTTCAATTTCTAACGGTCACGATACATTTTTTTACCAGATTTTATCCGTCGATCCTTTCACAATATAGATCCATGCATTCCCCATTGTTACAAAACTTTTTATTGTGAATTGATCTTGAGAATCTTACAGGTAATAGTCATCTATATATATAAATGCGAAAAACCCACTCATCACTCATCACTAATTCTCCAACTTCCCGTATACCTATGAAGATGACATTTGGCAAATTTGTTCCTTATACCTTAAATAGGAAAAGTAAGCTATTTTTGTTCCGATCGAACGGATTTAAGGGGTTGTAAAACCCCTTTTTCGAAACTTCTCCATAGGATTAACATGGAGAACATGTAACAATGCAAAATATAAAATTTAAACAATGGAAATTTTTAATATTATGTAACGTACGAGGAGCATTCTGATTGGCTGATGACTAAATATCGCCAAAATGTCGCCAAATAACTAAAAACTGTCGCCAAATTAATAAACTTCGCCAAATAAATTAAAATTTCACCGAATGAATAAAACATTTCGCCAAATTAATAAAATATCGAAAAATGAACTAAAATTTGATCATATATGTAAAAATAATATAAAAACCGGCCCGTCGCACCGGGGGGGATTTAACTGTGAAAAAGAAAACAAAACGAAAAATGCTACGACCAAAAGTGCAAGCCATACGAAAAATAAATTAACAAACTGAAGAGAAGAATACAATATGAATAATATAAAGGTTCAAGACAGGAAGCCCATCGCTTAATAAAAGTTTGTAATTTAGCCCCCGTGCACTCAGTTAGTTTTGTGTTTTATTATGTTACTACTCTACCTGCGATTTTTGTTGAGTTTTGTTGAGTTCTGTAATAAAGTTAATAAAGGCAAAGTAGCAAATCTTTCAGTTGAGTTCAAATTTTAAAACGCGTTGTCGCCCGTGGATGTTGGTTCGCACCACGGGTCGCTCGGGTTCATGGGCCCGGTGTTCGCCGGCGTCCTCTCGGTTGGGCTGGGTTGCCTTCACGGCTGTCGAAGCTTCGGTAGTTGGTAGGAATGCCAGTGGGAGAGTGTATAAATGGTCAATCTGGTTGACGCGGCCTACCTTTCTCTACTCAATGTTAAGTTATTTATCCATGAAGGCTGATTTCCCGTTGAAATATTGGGGTTGCCTTAATGCGGTATAAAGATCAGAGGGGGAAATGGGGTAATAAACGTCTTGATCGAAGCGACTCACTTTCCTATTCGACGGTAGGTCATTTATCGCCAAGAGCACGATTCCCTGGGGAGTAATGAGAACGAAATCGTCTGCAGTTAAGGTCGACATTCCCGTTGCGGGGTACAAAGGTCAGAGGGATGAATGGGCTAATAATTGCTTTGGTCGATGTGGCCTACCTTTCTTTATATGATGGTATGCCTATACGATGAGTTATGTGGGCGGAATCGAAAACTGTTGTTGTGTACTCCTCCCCCATGTGGTGCAAGTGTCAGAGGTGAATCAATTTGCGTCCATTTTCTGTAGTAGTCTGTAGGGGATAGGGTTTCGATTTTTTTAAAAAAAATTTAGTTTGGCAATGCAATAAAAAATTTGATTCTGATTATTTTTTATTTTAAAAAGTTAAATATTAAAAAAGTGCGGGGGCAAAATCGAAAAAAAGTGATAGGGCCACAACCCCCCCTGCTCCCCCCCCCCCTCCCCTTTGCATATTGATAGGCTATACCGTACAATAGAAAAAATATGAAAATCTTGAATTTGGCAAGTGAACCTTTTAAAATCATTTTCTTTTTTTTCTTTTTATATTTTCGCCAATTTTTTAAACTTAACGACAAATGTTGACATAGGTGTCTAC
Source organism: Troglohyphantes excavatus (assembly GCA_963932185.1). Lineage (NCBI taxonomy): Eukaryota > Metazoa > Arthropoda > Arachnida > Araneae > Linyphiidae > Troglohyphantes > Troglohyphantes excavatus. The sequence goes on from OZ010669.1 coordinate 73,842,015, forward strand.
TAAAAGTTTTTCGTAGATAATTATTATTAAAAATATATGAGTTAAAGGTTAAAATATGGATGTTAATCAACGGGAGTAAGGTATACATAAAACCACGTTATTGTATAGCCAACTTCTCCATATTATCAATCTTTCCAGTTCTTGCAGGACCTTGCTAATAAAATTTTGTTACAAATTGGAACTTTTAACACTGTGGTACCCCTTGATGGGTGAGAAATTAAGAAAATATTTATTTCGCTATAATATTGTATTTGAATCTGTTTTGTAACTTATTTCCTTCCCGTGCGTAGAACGGGTATTTCAGCTAGTATTTAATAAATATGAAAGCCGAATCAAATTTAAGTCATTCTTGAATGAATTGAAAATAATGTGATGCTGCCATCTGGTGGCGTTTTATATGAGCAAAATCGTTGTTGTAACGATGAGACTAAATGTATCCACTGTGCATCCTTCAAGGGAAAATTTGAAATTTAAAAATCTGAATTATAAACATTCAGAATTATAAAATAATTATTTAGATATATAAAATAATTATTCAGAATTATTTATTTTCGGGCACAATACTTTTGTTTTGTCAAATAAAACCATGGGTTTTTACTAAAAATATTAATCCAAAAACTAGTTCATATTTTTCTTAATGTAGAAATGAATTATTTTAACTACTCCTCTATAAATCCAAACATCTTTTGGGGTCATAGGTGTCATTTTTGTTGTCAAATATAAAAATAAATAACTATTTTATTCATGTGCCCTGGAACGCATTTTGAATGCACGTTATATTTTTTAGGAAGAAAAAGAAAGCAGTGAAGGAATGCTATAATAAGTTTACTTAAAAAAATGTATATTAAAAAAAATACTTATATACATCTGTACAGAACACCATTACTCTCTGGTGCTGACTGTTCCAACTTGAATATAACTCATTTAAATGTATCTTAATTGAGTTGAAGCAAAAACGAAATGCTTACGACACTTTAAAATGAGGTTCTTGACCTTTCAGTGTGCATGCGACTGAAGTGTGCTCGTGAAACCAGTTTGGGAAAGCATCCTTGGAAGAGTGTTGGATGAAAGGAGAAGCGTGCCTCCTGCTGACCTGAAGCCTTGGATGGAGCAATTGATGGTTGGATAAATGCACCAACAACATGCGGGATATGTTGTTTTTCACTTTCACCTGCGACTTAGTTTTTTATTTCGACGTTGGGTTTTTCCGCTGATTTTTCCCTTTTTAATTATTTACGCTTAAGGTTTACTCTTGAGTATTTTTTTTTTAAATATAGTTTTAAGTTGTAGTTTTAAAATATAGTTTTTTCTTGCATAAAAACGATATAAAATTAATGATGATGCATACAGAATCTGAATTAAGTCAAAGCTAATTAGTTTTTTATTGACGAATTAATATGTTTTTTTTCTTCAAAAAATGATTACGCAGGCTATAATTGATCTATACTCGGGGACAACAAAGTTAAATCAATTGAATATTTATACATATCATAGCTTCCGCTTTAGGTTCAACTATAGAAGCAGAATTTGTGTTGGAAATTACTCATAATATAATTTTTAATGTTGTGAACCTCCATACGTTTGTTGCATTGAAAGTTTTTTTAAATATATTTAAAATTTTAAAATTCTACTAAAAGTAATATTTTACGTATCTTTATAATTGAGGTCCGAAACATCCCATAACTAACATTAAGTTGAAGGAAAAAGTAATTTTCCCATAAAGTTTAAACAATTTTGAGATATCACGTTTGGAATAAAGCGACATATGTCAGAATTACAATCCTTCAGAAATTGAGTTTAAAGTTTACAAAACGTATTCCTATTACAAACAGGTCCCTTACAATAACCCTTTGCAAATAAAAGTTTTTTGTAATATTAATATAATCTGGGTATCATCTGAAAGATAAAGAATAACAGTATGGAGTAAAAAAAATATAATTTTGGTTTATTTTTGCATTTCCTAGTTTTGTTTCAACCGGCTTGCATTCACGTTCTGTGCTAAAGAGTTTCGTAACACATGTTTAATAAAGAACGGAACTTGCATTCTCCTTGACCTAACTTACAAGGAAACGCTAACACGTTGTCTAACTATGTTAGCTTAACCCAATAAGGGCGTATAAATAGCGAAATACCATGGAGGGTTTGAATATAAATGCGAGCGATAGTAATTGCATTTTAATCGATAAGAAAAAAATCCTATATTTTTACATGCTTTTATTTAACTCACACTGTCTGGTGTGATGTGTCCTCAAATCTTGTAACTCAATTTAAACCCACTTCCAATTGGCATAAAAATTTGAAACTTGGCATACATACGTAATCCCGGTGACAATACAATAATTAGTCATAAAATTGTTCATTACTAATTAATTTTAATTAATAATGAATGTTCTTTAAAATCGAAAAATCTGGCCAAAGCAAGATTCGAACCCATCATCTAAAAAAATTACGTCAAATGAATGCGCGAAAAATTATGCGCAATGATCTGGTTTTGCTTCAACAGAAAAGCTTTCCGTCGCCATTTTGAATATTTTTAAACCAAATGACAGATTTCCTTTGCACTATAATAAAAATATTTTCAAAATGGAAAAATATAAGCCAGCTAAAATAAAACAAAAGTGATTTTATATATATCTTAAAATGTCTATCTTTCAGATTGAAATATATAATATAAAAAAACTTGCTCACGTATAGAACAGAACCCACAATCTTAAAACAGATTTCCTGCACGACGCTCTAACAAACTGTCACTTCGCGAAACAAATGAAATGATTCGCAACTTATGTAAAATTATAGAAACTTTAGCGGCAAATACAGCCATTTTAATGGCTGGCATCAACAAAATCACTGAAATTTTAGTCACTAAGATTAACTAAGCTCCAGTAGTTCATATTTCCAAGTGTAAATCCTTTTAATTCCTTTTAAATTTTTATTATAGTAAGGTAGTTGACATATCGCCGGTTTAAGTCATAAACCATGTAACTCATATGACTGGAACTCAGTAACCATAACGAAAGCTGCTTGGCGAAAATCAAGGGATTTGCTTTTAAATGTGGGATTGCATAAAAACAAGAAGTGATCGGAATACCTGAACTTAGATTGTAAGTGAGCGATTGGCTTAAAGAGTCACGTGATTTCCAAGCTTCTGGAATTTACTTTACGGTTGAAATGGATATGAACTTCAACGTTAAAAAAAAGTAAGCATTTAGATCAGTGCAAGAAATGACACATACGCCCAACGGGTTAAATCATGTGTCGACTTTCTAGAAAAAATGCCAAGTCTCTAAATCTGTTTGGTTTTTATCAGGTTAGTTCCGTAGTTTGTGAATTAAGCCTACGATATACAAGGTGTTTAAAAATTATCGTTACAATTTTAACACACTATAAAACATGAAAGAAATAAGTTAGCTAAATCATGTTGATTGTATATGTAATATCAATACATGAAGATTCATTTGTACGCAGTTTAAAAAAAATTGCTACAATGAACTGAGCTTTAGACAGGGGATGAGTGTAGGGAAAATATTTTTACAACGTCAGACAGCAAAAAAAAAAAAAAACTAAAAGCAATGAGGTAGGTAAGTTAAATTGCTTGTACATTTGTACATGTAACAGCAACGTGTAACATTTTAATCATAGTTCGTTGGTGTGTTAAAGAATTTAGAATGGTTTGTTAGTGGTTATAGAAAAAAAAACTGTGTACAAATAAAAATTCAAGTGTTGCTCTTACATGTACAAGGAACATAACTTGGCTATTTTATTTCTTTTATGTTTCATTGCGTAACTAAGTTGTAAAGATAATTATTAACATTTACGTGTGAGATGGGACAACATGTGTCCCGTAGAGTATACAGATCTAGTGGGGGGCTTAAGACACTTTCAACCCACCAGAGGGGTGGAATAATTCTTGAAACGCGTGAGGTCTGAAGCATGCTGTTTGTGACAGAACAGGTAATCACATGGCTTCGGACATGTGATATTGACTAATGGTTTCTACACATCGTCTTAAGTTGAGCTTTCCTGTATTTTCACCCTTTAATGCACCCACCCCAAATCTCCGGGAATTGAGAAAGGGTGGTTAACTATCCATCAATCTGACAGTTACTAGTCTCTTATTGTAAGGCAAGTTATCCTTCCACAAAACTTTGAGAACTCTTTGTCCTACCCTTCGAGCATGGATCCTTCATAGTAGAAAAAACATATCTTTGTAATCTCGCTGACATCAAAGTTAGGCCAAAATCTATGGCCTCAGACACGTGGTTAATTGCGTCATTCCATTCATAAATTTTCACTGTTACACGTTTCCCAATTCATCAGCCAATCGCGAGTATTTTTTAATTCATAATTTCGAAAAGAAGTCACGTGTCTGAGGCCATTCGGTCTGAGATGTTGGCTTCACGATTATGACGTCATATTCTCTATACTACAGTCCATTCATGCTCGAAGGTCCTACCTCCCAAAGGTAAATTGTTCCCTCGTTTAGCAATTAGCCCACAGCCAGTGCAACTTATCGATTATGAAGCCCAAGTGAAAAGGTTAAACACCCTGTTATGTCGAAGCTTGTTAGTGCAATTTTGTTAATTCTGAGTGGTTTCAAGAAACAAATAGATCAATTTTTTGAGACTGGTATGGTATGACGTAACAGATTGGACACATTTTGCTTTTGTTGGCAAACCAACCACGAAGAAGAACCAGTGTGGACTCACCTCCACACGTCCTCATGCACTCCTCCTCAGTGAAGAAGTTGTTGAGGTTTCCACTGCAGCCCCCGAACACAAAGTCGTGACATTTTCCCGTGGAGGCGTTGTAGAAGAACCTCTGGAAGTAGGCGAGGCACAGCCCGGCCTCAGGAGGCTGCTGGCACTGGGGCAGGCTGGCGGCCTGGCCACTCACCGAGTGGGCAGGGTTGCTGAACGGAAAGGACGCTGGAAGGAGAAACAACAAGGGTGTATGTGACCTATTAGCCTATGTGGTGGTCACTTTTACTTACAGTTAAACAAATTTAATGAGCTAAAATAATAATAAACAATGGAGCGAAGACTAAGAATGTCTGACCACTTTACGTGTTTTTGAACGACGGTACAATAAATAGTCTTGATCGCATTGGTTTGGTAGATTTGAAAACGTATTTCTTGATTTCAAAATTACTTTAAATGTTTTGACATATTTACTTTCTTACAAACAAGAAAAGGAAGACAAAAGGAACCGAAATAAACAGTTTTTATCTTTCTGTGACCTCACGTGAGAAACCCGCAAAGGGAAGGAAGAATGTTTTCTCAACCTTTCTACCGAATGGTGTGCATCCGCGCGGCAAGGAAAAGTACACTGTCGTTCAGTGGAAATATTCGTTCCAATGTTTATTAATATTTTAGCTCAGTGATATCAGCAGGAATTTTTGCAGTGATTATTTATTTAAATTTGCATGGATAATGAAAGGGTAAGAAGTTTTATTTTCCATGTTTTTATTTTTCATTTTGAATATTAATGTTATAGGAACACGGTACCACTTCAACCTTTTATTAAAAAATCTTTTTGACTTTTTGAATCAAAATTTTAATACATATTATATACATTTATATAGAAGAGCAGTATTTCACACACAAATTCCATACATATTTATTGTAAACTTTATTTCAAAATTTAAACATTTAATTTTTTTAGGCTATTTTAAAACAAACGCTAAGGTTTTTTCAAATATTATTATCACCGACATGTTTTCACAGATGCTTTAAACTTCAATGCATAGAAATTTGCATTAAAATTTTGTATACTACATGCATTTGATTATTTTATAAAAAGAGGAGGAAATACGATCACATGAGGTATAGTATAGTTAAAATGGTACATAACATGTTATTTTACAGTCCATATTACCATATATGTATTTAGCATAATATTTTTAAAAAAAATCCATTATAAAGCCCGGGGCCCGAGATTTATTTTAACCTCAAATAATCCTGTTTTATTCTTCTAAAATATATTTTACGCATTTCTGTATGAAACGACAATATATATGTTTCCTACCATTACTATAATTTTAATCTCTGGGCTTTCGTAAAAACAACAACATATGAGATTCAATCGAGTAACCTTCAAACTTCAGAGACATTTTTCTCCTTTATCCATATCTGATGATATTACCAAATAATTTGCCTTCGATTTGAATTTTTTTTAGAAATTGACAATTGAAATAAACACTAATGGGATTCATCTTGAAATAGAGATAATTAAAGATAATGTCCTCTTAAAATTGTATAAAATTCTCCAAAGACACTTTTAAATTGACTTAGCAAATAGGTATAGATATTTTAAATGAACGGCTATATATATTTTTTTCAAATATTGTACATTAAAAAAAATCTGCAAAAAACATAACAATAAATGCAAACATTTTAAATTGTATTATTTTTAAACGACATCAATTTCGCATATTTTAACTTTAAAAATAATATTTTTAAAATATCAGATAATTATTGCAATTAAAAAATATAACATAAATCTACATAAAAAAAAATAAAAAAAAATCCGAAAAAAAATATATATAATATGGAGTCTAAGTTCTTCTTGTCCTTATGTAAACCCTTAAGTAAACTTTAACGCAAGAATTAGAAAAATATGTTTCGAACATTTTTTACATCTTAAAAAAATATTAAGTAGTTTATAAATTATAATAGAGTTTTATATAAAAACAAATACTGAAGAACTTTTCCCAAACATAAAAAGCCGCGAGCATTTAAAATACTTTGTCAAACATTTTAAGTGATATATTTCAAATGTAGAGAAAATAAAAAAGTTTTTTAGCAGAGCGTGGTTTCGATCCACGGACCTCTGGGTTATGGGCCCAGCACGCTTCCACTGCGCCACTCTGCTGCGGAAGGTCCCTGCTAAGGAATGAAGATAACAGGTTAGGTAAAATCGCGGATATCCAGTTTTGATGGTTTCCAGGTAGAAAGGGTATGGTTACCCTAGCATCCGAAGTAGGGTTGCCAGATTGGCCTCTTAAAGGCCAAATCTGGCTGATTTGGCATTTTGTGGGAGCGGATACCTCAGAAAATTGCCTTTCAATTTGGCTTTATTCAAAATGTCATTTTTTTGGTACAGATGTAATATAGAATATTTGGCGCGCGAGGTTTTATTTGGCGTGTTTTATAGGGGCGATAAATTTATAGTATGGCAACCCCACCTGGCATAGTTGGTATATTTCGATTCTTGTGGCGACTTTCAATCTGGCAACCTTATGACGTCATAGCGCTGTTTAACGGCAATTTTTCGTCGCCAAAAACAAAAACGCGCCAAATGTCCTATACTACATCTGTTCCATTTTTTTTTGGTAAATGATTTTGTATTCTTAAAATTTTCATATTGTGAAAGAATTTGAAAAAAAATACTCTTGGGTAATGATAATAACATTACGATCGTCTTAAAGAATACGAATCTGGAAAATATTTGTAAAAATCTGTGTTTTAGGATATATGTTGAGGGAAAATGAAATGCATAAGATTGGGATTTAAATTTAAAACAAATCCTGAAATATTGCAAAATGACGGCTTTTCAAGTATGACGTTATAGTTCGGCTTTAATGTTTCAAATTTTCGGATTATTTCGCTATTTTCATCTGGAAGCCCTGCAAGCCTTTCCAAGTTGACAAGATATGGCTATTCTCTGTCGCATAAGGCTAAGCTATGCATGCAATTCGAATAATCTGACTTACTGAAAGGCATTATGCTTGAAGATTTTGTAGAACTGTACCTCTATTCGATGATTATTATGTACCAAAATGTAAAGCAGTTGAAGATTGGAATGCATTACAATTAGAAATTCTTATTTGAACTCAAAATAATTGTTAATGTAAAATGGGTTGGTAGGTTTCATTTCAATTAATTTTATTAAAAAATAAAATAAATACATTAAAGTTTGACATACATTGATGTGTCTAAAGTTATATATATATATATATATATTCAAAATTTTCATTTTTGTTTTTAGAAGTATCATTTATTTTCATTATTCTTACCTGCAAACGCACAGCTAAAGAAGGTGCATATCAGGAACACTAAGGCTTCTCTTGCCATTTCTTTTAATATTCTACAACACAAAAATAGGCAACTGTTATGAAATAATATGGAAATATCATTTAAAAATCAATAGATTAATTATTTTTATTTTTTTATTTTCTATTTTCTTTTGTATAAAAATTGAGAACGGATTATAGTTATACACGCAAATAACGAATCACAACATTAACATTTATAAAAAAATAAAAAAAAAATTAATATTAGTTAACATAGAAAGTAGGAGGGCAGTAATATTTGTTTGTAATTCTAAATTTTTCACAATAGTTGGTACTCAAAATTAAGAATCGTTTCAAATAATTCTTTACAGTGGGAAAAAATTAGAATATATGCTTTACATATTTCCTGTTTATGGTAAGAAAAAAATTCAAAATGATATAACCACCAAATGAGGAGCAGAGAATCGAAACGTGTTTTGTCACAGTCGGGTGATTCGTGGGAAAAAGCAAAAAACTTTTTCGGAAATGCATCGGCTCATCTACATATGCTTACAAAACGCGTTTTGATTTTTTTGTTTTCATATCAAACAGAGTAATTTTGTATACAAATATTTATTTTTATTAATGGAAAAATGTCGTTTTTACAAAAGAACAACAATACGAGAGTAAAATTTAGCTTAACGATGCCAATTCACTTATTTTTAAGGACATTTAGAGGAGTAGTGGGTCCGGTACGGCTTACCGTTGCTTTTTTACGAGAAGGGACGGGTTGGTGTACCGATATTTTTCCAGAGATTTTTTGGCGTACCGGAACTTAATTTCCAGTATTAATACCTTTAATTTTACTTATTTTATAAATAAACTTCAATTCAGTAAAAATCAATTTCTAGTATGTCTGCTGCTGCTTGTTCTGAGATATATTTTAGACTGCGATTGCCAGGCGTCGATTTAACGTCAACTCGCCCTTTAACAACCTACCTTTTTCTTATAGTATTTTTTTTTTTAGTTTGAAATTGAAATTTCGAGTCATTTAAATATGTTTCCTAACTTTTTATAGAATTTTTAGATCACTCATTTAAAAAAATAAAAGCATCCATGGACCGTCATAAATGATCAATGGAGCAATTTTTAAATTATCCAATTTTCACGTTAAACCATCAGGCTTAATTAAGACTTAAAATATTTACTTTATTAGGAAAAAAATTAGTCAAATAATAACGGATTTTAATAGAAGCCCCCATAGCGAAGAAAATAAAAACAAAAAACTTATTTATTTGTACAATACTCTGTGAGAGTGACTCACTATTATTTACAAATTAACCTAATAGTTTCGTTATTCGCCAACAGATTACGTTCTATGCTTCCTATTAACATATGTGGTTACCATGGAAACACAAGTCTCATCCTACAAATTTGTAAATATATGGTTTTAGTGTAAAACCACTAAGAGAGAAAGGGTTAATATTTTCTCATCCGATGCTAATTTTTTTATTTCCACCAACAATTGTTTCTAGGAATATAGGGGAACATCATCTAAATATGACACCTATTTTTTTTATAAAATTTTTGAATCACTCCTTTAAAAAATTAATATCATCAATGGAACATTTAATAAAGTTTAGAATCACAATAAATTAGAGATACTCGATTAATTACAATAACATAGATAAGATAACAAAAACAAATCCATTTATCTTACCTGTGAAAAGCTTGAGCAAGTAAATTATCTCAGCTCACTTGTTCAGCAATATCCAGTTTAGTTTCGTTATCCGAGCGAAAATGTTTATATACTTTTTCCCAAGTCGCCGCGATGAAGCAGGGTTACCTGCATTCGCGTCTGAAACCGAGGTCGACGGTTTATCGCTCTATTGGCGTGTGACCTCGAGATTTCTGATGAGCATGAATCGCGTTGTTATCTGGTGATGATGGGTTTGTTATTTTCGGAAAATTCCGGGCTTCTTTGTCGCAATTCTATTAAAAGTCGTGCTCATTGTCATCATGATATGCGAAATTTGTTTTTTAGAGTCGGACATGTGGAAGTAAAAAGGGGAAATTGCTTCTTAAAAGAATTTTAGGACTTTTATTGCGAGAAAACTTGAATTGTAAATTTATTCATGAGAAATTATATGCATGTAATATTTTTATTAACATGTCACTCTTTTTATTCACCTACCAACTGCATGCCTTGACGGAGCTATAGCCTTTGGATAGTTAATCACTAGGAACAATAAAACAGTTATTTGGTCAACACATAATGTTTGAAAGAGCAGAAGAAAATCAACATATAACAAATTCATTATCAGATGTTTATTAGGTAAAACCTTGCAATTTCAAACTTAAGCATGCTGCTAAGGAAGCCAAAATATGAAATTAAGACTCATATTTTTATTCCTTAAAACATTCAAATATTTATGAATAAAAGATACTAATAGTTCAGTTCTATCAATACTAGATATTTCAATTCAAATCAAATCAAATAAATTTTTTTTTAGGGATATAACGTTATGACTTTCATAGAGTTACCTTCAAACATTAAAACCCTTTTTCTACGTTATGATTTTTCAAAAAAAAAAAATTCAAAAAATATAGTTTTTATAAATGAATAAACTTTTCTACAAATTGGTTGCGATTTCTATTAAAAAAATTAAGTAACTGATTGTAGTTTTTTGTGTAATATATTTTTTAAAAAATAACTTTTTAAATGTACTTTTGTTATATAAAGAAAACTCAACAAGCACCAAGGTAAACAAATATGTTTTGTCTAAATTGGTTTTATTATAGTTATAAATGTCTCTGCATACAATGTCTCAATTTATTGAGCATGACATCGACACTACATCATTGCTATATCATTTGTCTCAAAAAAGGGACAATAATTCGAATTTGCAATGCAGTGAAATATTATGGTGTAAAACTTTAAATGTAATACTTTTAACTTAAAGTAGATAATTACATATTTCATTGATATCACACATGGAAGAGTAAATTAAATGCAACGTCAAGCTGTGAACTATAAATTGTAGGATTTAAAAAAAAAAAAAATCTTAGTATTTAAAAATAATGTAATGTAATTTTTAATTTATAAATATTCGAAAGCGAAAAAATTATTTCACTACCAAAAATTTCATTTTTGGGTCTGAGTTTCCAAGGCATTGGTGTCCAAAGTGTTTGCAATGTTTGGTGTGACCCAACACGATGACGTCACTGTGACGTCAATTTGACGTCGCGTCTTGACCCCGTTACCTATTCCTGGTGTTTTACTGTAAAGTGTTTAACTTTCTCACTTCAAATTGATAGTATTTCATTCAGAAACAACGTAACCTCGCTGTTGTGACGTGCAAAATAAATTATTGGGTACTCAGTTAATTTGAGTCTATGGTGAAATCGATTTTTGGCTCCATTTTAAGTAAAAATAAAGTTACACTTCAACTGTAATGAGGGAAGTGACTGTTTAATGGGCTCACTTGAACTTATTTGACGTAAAAAACTACATCTTGACCTGGGTTGTGTGGGCAGACATGGTCATTTTCTGCGCGCAATTTGAACAAACAATCTAAAGAACAATTAATTAACGTTTCCCTAGAGCTGCACAGTGCGTTCTGGGCGACGGTTCGGGTTGCATTTAAAAAAAAAGACCCGATAATACTGTGTCGTATGTTTGATTCATGGTCAAATGACGAGGACAACCACTGAGCTGGCATCCGACGCATCCTCAATATGACATTGGACTACAATCATAGGTAACGTGCGCCAGTTCCTTTATGTACACCAGTTGAAATTGTGGATATATTTTTTGACGACTTTTGTTAGTTAGAGATTTGGCAACCCTTCAATCACGAGTTCACTACAAGTTCTCAAGCTCATGCAGATATTTGGTCTTGTAATCTTCTGATTACTAATCAGATACTAAAGAGAGAGTGGAATGAATTAATAGAGCAAGTACGCCCACAAGCTCCCACATACAAGTCACTATTAAAATAAATACATAAGTACACCAGGCAGTGGCCCAGCGGTAGATTATTTAACTCATAATCGGAGAATTGCCGTTTTTGCAGCTTTGCTTCTCGCACTGTAAATGTACTTAAAAAAAGGTACTTAAAAATGAGTACCTGGACATACTCGTTTCTCTTTGAGCACAATTGCATTGTAAATGAGCGGTGGCGTACTCAAATTTTAAGTAACCGTAATTTTTCGAAAATGAGCAGTGTGGTTTAATTGTAGATATTTATTGAAAGTGATTAATGAAGGCAGCCTATGTAGGCAAGCACATTTTCTTTTTACTCATTGTACTTATTTTTGAAAACATGTATTTTTCAAAATTGAAACATGTATTCGGAGCGATTATAAGCATCGTATGTACTCAAAAAGGAGTACATTTGACTTATTTTCAAGTACCTATTTTCAACAGTGAGGCATACTGAAAAAACATACGACGTGTATAGGGGTTGGCGCATTTTAAATTATCATGTTATTTTATCATTGTAGAGGATGATAATGGTAATACGTTAGAAAGAAGAACCGTTCAACCAAGTGGAAGTTCTCAGCGAAACAACATTTCCAATCACCTTCATACATTTCACCTTAAATTCTAAATAATTCTTCATTATCACAATTCTAGAAGACTTCCCGATCTTAATAATTAGTATATGAGGCGTTCCATCCTTAGAATAGAAAGTTGTTCGGCAAACAGGAAATCGGGAAAAACCCTCCCTCCACTCAGAGTCAGACGGATTCTCGTGAAGGTCTACCGAGTCACGGTCAGTCAATCAACTCAGGATATTCAAATGATGAATTTTAAGTATTCACTAATTGTGGATTAGTTTTACTGCGGTTTTGACCTTCGTTTTTGAAGGGCTCTGCAGGGATGCGACATGAGGATGAGATACATGAGACTGTTGTTACTGCCTTCTCTAAGCATACAAGGCTTTCAATTTTACGTTCGTGAGCTACCTGATATTATTCCTAAGCAAGGGGGCCATATATTATTTAGAAATAGTTGAAGAAAATCTCTAAAAAAATAAGACGGTTTTCATAAAACAGTTAAACCTGGAAAGTGCAATGAGATATTTCACTTCTAATCCCAATAGAAGACTGGATACCTAAAGTGAAGATGTATTGAAAAACCAAAGTATATCGAAGAATTTAATTCAGATATACGTATTTTTAGGCAACTTTTACGAAAATACTTTTTTTTATTTCAGGTTTCAGAAGGAGTTTCCAAAAGGAAGAGCAATTTCCCATTGTACTGGAGAAAGCAATGAGAAATGTCATTTATATTCCTAATAGAAGATTGGATACCTAAAGTGAAAATACATTGCAAAGCGAAAGTGCAGCTAAATATTTAATATGGATATATGTCTTTTTAGGTAACTTTCATTAAGATACTTTTTATTTCAGGTGAAACTAAAGAAATGTTGTCAGAAAAATTTGCAATTTCTCATTGTACTGGAGGGAACAATTCTACTTCTATTTTCCAACAGAAGACTGGATATCTAAAGTGAAGACACACTGCAAAACGTATATGTACCTAAGATTGTTTTGGTTGGAAAATTCATTTTAGATAATTTACATTAAAATACCTTTTCCCAAGCAATAAAAATAAGTTGCCAATAAAAGAATAATGAGAAGTTGCCAATACGAAGTATAATTTCTCATTATACTAGAGCAGCGATTCTCAACCTGTGGGGTGCGCCCCCCTAGGGGGGCGCGAGAATATCCAAGAGAAAATATTATTTAAAAAAATTGATTAACTGACTGCTGCGCATGCTCGAGACAGTGGCGTACGCAGCCCCCCCCCCCCTTCCCCCATCGGTATGAAGTTTAAAAAAATTAATACAAAAATAATGCTTTTTTCCCCAATTAATAAACATTTCTAAAACAAAACAAAAAGTTTAGAAAAAATACAAACGTTTTTTTTTATTTAAAAGTGTGTGTGTGTGGGGGGGGGGGGGGGGGGTCTCGTATCATCTTTTCCCAACAGGCAGACAGCTAACCGCCATTTAGACGCCTTCCCATTTCCGTCATTACAAAATATTCATCCTTTGACAGGAAATAAAAAGAAAATGTAAAATAAACAAAAAGCAAAAGTGTTTCTATTTTAGAGGCGGGAACAATTTTGGCGCCTATATATCTACGTTGAAAATTTAATAAGTCAATACGAAATATTTTTTTTAAATGGTAAATAAAATGTCGCATTTTTTTTTTGTTTAGAATATTTTGTTTCAAAAAATTTGTCGCCGGTCATTTAGAATATATCTTGTAAGTCTTGTAGTGTAGAAGTAAAGGATGACTAAAATAGTCAGGTCAAAAATCAAGGCAAATGAAAAGATGTTATAACAGTTTCTACTTTTTGTACTCCTGAAAATTGGACTTTAGTTTTTGAGGACTTTTATTTGTTTGGTATTTCTGAAAGTTATGGTGCTTTGTTTTGCCTTAAATCCAAAATGAAACATGTATCAGATGATTGTGTTAAATTATTTTCTAGAAGAAAGCTAAGACAATAACAATCCAGTTTAGTTGCTTTTTTTTCTTTTAAAAAAATCGAAGGAAAAGACAATCCAACAATTAATCAGGAAAGGTGAGATTATTCCATATGTGTTTTTAAAAGACTTCATTCCTATTGTCAGTTCCCATGCATACTAATTTAGAAGAATTATAACATTTGTACTGCTTTTACTTTAAAATTCAATTGCTAAAATACAAATGACTTATATTTTGTGCAAACATATGCAATTTTTTGTAATGTATGTGAAAAACAATGGCAGATTCGTAAGTATGAAAATTAATTGGGCCCGAATGACAAGTAAACTCAAGCATAATAACCAATAGTTAATGTGAATAAAATATAGTATAAAATAATCTTTTTTTAAAATAAAAACCGGCTTTAAAAAATGCTCTAAAACTTTTTTTAAAAATAATTATTAATTTAAGGAACAAAAGTGGAATTTTTTTTAAATATTTAGGTATTAATTTTATGGTCATTATCACTTTTTGAAATTGGCTCTAAAATTTAGGTGTGGTTTTTTTTTTGTGAATTGGCACACATTTTTTAAAGAGTGGTAAAAAGTGCAAAATTAATTCTAAATGATTATTTTTTTTCCACTAGTCCCTAAATTAAAATTTTGTACTCTGTAGTATTTTATTTCTTAAAGTATATATATATATATTTTAATCAATCAGCAAAAAAAACCTCTTCGAGCATGTTTGATTACATAATGGTCTGAAGAGACTGTCATAGTCTGTTCATTTTCCTCGAAAAACCATGGGTGATCTGATGGGACGTGCGTCTCCACTTCTTTTTTTTCTGCACACAACCAGTTTCCCTGAACGTTATCACCCACCAAAAAATAGATTTCCGGTCCGGGATATATCCCAAAGGCTCAATATTGAAGCGATTTCGGAAAGCTCGCTGGGTTGAAACCACCGAACTTCCGTTGGAAAAATAGGCCTCTACGGCAAACGCACGCTATTCGTTACTCCAACGTATGATGGCGTCTGAACCACAAGGTCAGAAAACTTTCTTTAAAATCTATTCGAGACCACGCTTACCTGCCTGGGGCTGCTGTAACCTTCAGAGCACTCACTTCAAAAAAAGAAGTTAACTTGCCGCACCCTGCGTATATATATATATATATATATATATATATATATATATATATATATATATATATATATATATATATATATATATATATATATATATATATATATATATATATATATATATTTATACACGTGTAAAGTAATCTGACGATCAACCCAACCCCCCTATAAATTTCCTGTGTACGCCACTGGCTCGAGATGATATCGGTCGTGTGGATTCCCTTCCACAAACATTACTTATTTTTTTCTCTTTTGTTTAGTCATGCGTCTGTTTTCTTTCTTTTATTATTCGAAAAAATGTATTCCCAGTTTCTAAATTTAGCTCACCCCGTCTAGGTTAACTTTCATTAACGAATTTTTCTACTTTCATATTCTTTTAACGTTATCTCCCTGTTTGGCTTTCATTTCAAATATAATATTTAAATTTTCCCCGCTTTCATTCGCTTCATCTGTTCACCGCCCGCCTGGCAAAATGCCAGATGTGGTTTCTCGCCAACGTTGGCTTACTTTTACTCTTGTTTTGGCAGTTAGTTAAAAATAATTTGAAAACAGAATCCAAAATACTCAATATACATTATTGTTGTAAATTTTTTTTTCTTTGGGGGGGGGGGCGATGAAAATTATGATTGAAAACTGGGCCGCGAATACTGAAAGGTTGAGAATCGCTGTACTAGAGGAAACAGTTATAAATTCCACTTGCATTCTCCAAAAGAAGATCAGATGTCTATATTATAGTACTTTACACAAGGTGTGTAGCACATAATTTAATTCGGGTTACTTCTTATCAAATGACTTACATTGAGATACAGTTTAAGTCATGTCAATATAAACAAAAGTTGCTGAAAAGGAGTGCAATATGTCATCATACTGGAGGGAGCATGAGAAATTTCACTTCTAACCCTTAACAGATTTCTGGGTATCTAAATTGAGGACGCATTGCAAAACGTGTGACTGTAAATATTATTGAAGAATACTTCCTTTTAAAGAACTTATATCAAAATCATACTTTAAAAGTTTAGATCAAAAGTAAGTTTGAAAATAGACGAAATAGTAAAACTCCTCATTAATCAAACCAAACTTAACGATTCAAAACTCCCAATTCAACAGTGCTGAAAATTCTTAGTTCCAACTTATCGACATTTGTCAACTTTTTGTAGATTGGGTAATATTGGTTAAACAGTTCTCTCGAAGTCATTAATGTGCTGCACGCATGTTCCAATTCAGTGTCCGTTCTGATGTCTAATTTAAGTTTAATCTTGCAAGTTGAACAATTTTTAATCTTTCCAATCTTTTATTTGCTAATAATATTAATTTATTTTAAGCATAACATTTCGCAACTCAACATTTACAACTTTTACTTTAAGGTAGGGGAGGGTCATGCCCCCCCCCCCCCTCCCCGGTGCGACGGGCCTGACTATAGGGTAATAGTGCAATAAAGTTTGTATCTCTTCCAATTGCAGAGTAGACTCTGAGCCACAATAAGCTATACTTTCTTTACACAGACTCTGTATAGGTTGATAAATACAGATGTATAAGCACTTTAACAAAAGCACTTTTATCCATTTTTTTTACCATAAAGCAAAATAGGACCAAAATAACTATATTATTGCCTGTTTAAACATATCATACTATTCAGAACGGAAGTAGTTTTTGCGTTTCGCTTTTATGTTCGACACAAATGACATGCATGATGGATGCAATTGAAAATAAACGGAACAATGGAAGACCTCAATAAATTCATAGCTTTGATGAAGTCACATTCTTTCCGCAAACGCTTTTCTTCTAATTGAATGTTGTTGAGAATGCAATAATTGAATTCGGTAATTTTATTTGATTTTAGTTGTACTTGTATTAACTACAGATTCAATCGTATGAGTCTTTTGTAAAAATGTATATTCTTTCCAATCTAATCCATTATATTGTCTTTACTAACTTGTAATAAAACAGATAATAAACTTTTTTTTAATGGTAAACCGAATTTGAAATATTCTCCTTAAGACTTAGGTAGATGTATTATTTTAGAATAATAATGTCATTTCTAATTTGATATAATATTCGTCAATGACAATGTCAAAGTTATTCATAGCATATATTTTGGAAACATTTCCAAGAAGAGGCTGCTATTATGCGATTTTACGCTGATAAAAACAGGTACTCAAAAATAAGTAAAAAGTATTCATTTTTGAGTTCATTCGCTTATCATAGCTCCGAATACGTAAGTTTTCATTTTTGAAAAAGATATGTACTCAAAAATGTGTTCAATAAGCAAAAAAGAATAAAAAGAGCAGTTGCTTGCCTTCAAAAATCACTACCCAATAAATGTCAACAATTACGACAAAGACTTTCCGGGAATCGAACCCATTTCCTAAGGCACCGCAGTCTAGTGCATTATCCATTGTACAACCAGGGAAACGTGAAGAAGTTATAAACAGAAGAAATTTTAATAATGTGCGTCAAAAGAAAGGGAAGTAAGATAATTGAGTTGTAATAACTTAGTTTCCATTTAAGCAATAGACATTAAATAATGTGGAAAACCATCTTCTAAGTACCTATTTTAAGTTTTATTTTAAGTTTAAGTGCTCATTCTTGAGAATGTACGATTACGTAAATTTGAGTACATCATCGCTTATTTACAATGCAATTGAACTAAAAAGTCCGAGTATGTTCATGAACTCATATTTAAGTACTTTCTTTTACAGTGTATCACGTTTTTAAGTGCAAATTTGATTAATCTAATTAAAATGTGCACTAAAATTTAATATGGCTTTAACTTGACATATAAGATGCCAAATGTGGTGGGTGGTGCCTTCAAATGCCCGGCACTTTACTTCTGGCTTCTGCAATTGCTTTGGATCAACGGAAAAGTATTGACGTAGTATGCAGAGCTCCTAAGAATTGATTCGAGGCTTCTCTAAAACGCACATCGCTGCATTGGCGACCCGGACTGAACACAGCTTCTATATTACAATGTTAACAGCGAATGATCATCTTCACACCCACGCGATACGCTTCACTGGTGTTCTTCAATCTTTTCCTCGTTTGGTTTATTGGTAGATACCTTTCTCTCGGGAAAAGCAACCGCTTTGGCTCAACCGTAAAGTATCCGCGTAGCATGCTTAACGATCAAACCTTGATGCCGAGTGTTTCCATAACGCAACACAAATGTCACCTATATAAATCTAAAGTTATATGATTGTCACAATGTTTGTGGTAGGTACCACTAGGCACACGATTGTGTGTTGGGGTACATGTAGAAAAGCATTACGTTAGCGTGTCTGCTGGATGGCCCGAAAACGATAAATTACACAGCCAATAATTACAATAGCATAACTCTTATTTATTGACATAAATACGCCAGATAAGCTTTCGATACAAAACAGTACACAAAATAATCACCCAACACGGAAGCAGGGTCCAAGTGGTGTTCGGGCTTGTTACAGAGGTTCGAGAATTACATTCACTTACGTGGGGACTGCTGGACACAGCAGAGGACTGTGGACTGACGGACGCGCACCCGGACAAAAACGACGGCGCCAAAAGATCTTCAACGTTCGGGATACCACAACTCCAGATGAAACGTCGTATTCATTCTATTCGCAACACATAACCACCAGCCGTGCACTATTGATACGTTTTACCTCAAATATTTGCTCAAAACTCGCAGGGTGCAACACCTCGTACATTATTTGCTACCCAAATCCTAATCGCCTGCATACCCATAAAAGAACGCCCTCTTCCAAAAAACACTCAAGCGTTTTATAGGCAACCAGTACTGCGCACCGCCGCCTGGTGTGAAAATCAGTAATCAAGGGACAACGTCAACCAGATTGACCAGATATATATATACTTCGTTAAACGCTCAAATATACAAAACAAGCAATGTAATTTTCAATCCAAATTTGGATATACAATATTTTATATCACACTACAACAAAACATCTGAATAAGCACATTAAATAACACTACAAGCCATCCAACCGACACTTATAACAACGACCGGGTCAAATTAACGGCACCATGTCATGATTTATATGAAAAATAAAATATCCGAAGTTCAAAGATAACTTTACAACATATATTCAAAACAGCATGTGGGCATTTAAAGAGCGTTTTTAAGTTTAAAATGGTATTTCTGTGTACTCCTATTTTACTCTTGAGACTGATTGTCATTTCATAAAGGAATATTTATAAAGTAAAACCAATAAATCACATAAAAGCTTATTTAAACTTAAACTATTCAGCGTGAAATATTAAGTATTGTTATTCAGAAACCGTGTCGCTGATGACAGGTACGTTGATTTTTAAAATTGATGGGATTTTGTAATTGATTATATTTGTAAATTTTATAATTGATAATTATTTCATGCGAAAAGCAAATTGTCTATTGTTTATATTGGTATTTGTTATTAGAAGGACATATTATAGCATTAATGTTAAAATGAATATTAAAATGCGAAATATCATTTTAAAAATAGCTTGTTCTTTCACAATAATTTCATGAGAAAATATATAATAATAAAAGAAAAAGTCTGTCTTTTTGTGACACGCCAAACATCTGCTTTCTCTACGTAAAAATGTCAGACATTTTAAACATAAGTACTATTCAAACTCTAATTCTGCACCTGAGTGTCAGAATTTAAAAAAAAATTAGTTATTTTTTAGTTTAATAGTTATTCAGTTACCATCCAATAGAAAACGTAGGGCCAAAGTGAGGGAGAACTGCGCATGCGTTTTGTAGAGATGAGCAAAAGAACGAACTCCGAGGGGAACAGTGAAGCTTCTACAGCTTAGTCGATAAAGTGTTGCAACTTAGAACAAATGGTAGGGGTTTCAAAACCCGACGGGGACAACTTTTTTATTCAATTCATAATGTCTCCCAGCAACAACCCCAGCACTGTTATACAGCAAGTATAACATATTTAATAATAAGTTTTTTAACAAAGTGTCTTAGTTTCTATCGAAATTTATATTTAAAATAATGTGTGTACAGACATATTTAATATGATACGTGTATAGACATATGTTAAATAATGTGTGTATAGACATATTTAAAATAATGTGTGTATAGACACATGTTAAAGACATACTTTAAATGTCTTTTCACGTATACTTATTCTCAATTATACAGTGGTTACATATATAAATAAATTCAAATAATAAAAATGCTGTCCATTCCAGAGGTATTTAGTTATTCGTTATTCAAATATCTCAGTTTTTATTTTTGTGAACCAAAATTTTTGTAACTGTGTGAGATTTTGCGTCAAACTATATTGTTAATATAGTTTGTTGTAATAATGAATTTAAATTTATATTTCCCAGCAAAAAGCAACAGCATTAAACCTTCATAAAAATTGTAAAATTAAAAGTTTTATTCAGAAAAACTGAAGTTTTTTTAATTAAAATTTCTTGTTTCACCAGTAAAAAATCTTAAAAAATATCTGAAAAAACTTCAATTTTGAAATTAATGATGGGAAAATGCCAATTTTTTAAAGGTGTTCAGCAAAAAAAAACTTACGAGAACTGTAATTTTTGTGTAAAATTCCTTTATAAAACCTGCAAAGAAAGCCACTGAACTTTCGAAAATTTTGATGAAGATTTTATGTTGACTTTTTTTGCTGGATTACCTACTCACAATTACTTTGATAGCAACATATTTGAACAATACTACGAATATTGTAAATTAGTCCTTATAATAGATTTTATGTGTTACTTCAAATACTTTTTTTTAAAATGTTTTTTAACCACTTTAGGTTTAGAATGCATTTATGCACGACTTTCATTTCTATTAATTTTTGACAAACTGCATGTAAATTGTGATCCATCTCGAAATAACCTTCAAAATGGGAAACGAAAAAAATATTGCATTGTTGTTAGACCTCGGATAAGAAGAAATCTGCATAAATGAAATTCGCTAGCTTTTGCCCATGGACATTCAACCGCAAGATTTACCATCTGTTTAGTTTATGCTTTCGTTTTTGTCATCTAATGACATTTTACTTGATGGTGTTTTTTTATGTATAATTTTCTAATACAAAGTGCTGTATTAATACTTTTCGTTATTTTAGAGATTAACCGAATTTTACTGTTTATTTTAATAGGGCACTAAATCATCAAAAACTATCCGAAATTACTATATTGCTTTAACAAATAGTTCATTTTATTTTGAATATAATAACATGAAAATTATATTTCTACGCGAAGTATAATTAATTGTTTTTTGAAAATTAATATTAAGCTTCTTTACAAGATTGTCTGAATATGTCACTTTAAACTAATCTTTCTCATTGATGATTTTTTTCATATTTTATCAAGTTTAAATAGATAAAAGTTCAGATCAATTTGAAGAAACTGCTTCCAAATATATTACTTTAATTTTTCTTTAGAGAATAATAATATATATTACATGTTTATTTTTGTCTTTTTTTAAAAATAGTTTGAACGTTGAAATTAATAATAATTTAATTTTTTGTTGTGCAAATAACAAGAATCTGTAAAAGGCAGTTTGTTAATTATGCTATTTTGTTTATAAAAATTCAAAATTATAGTTTTTCAGAAAATATTTTCTTGACTTATATATATATATATATATATATATATATATATATATATATATATATATATATATATATATATATATATATATATATATATCCGAATCGTGTCACAATATCGTTAGCATTCTTATTTTCTTTTAAATCTCTATTTATGAGCCCTTCTTTCGTAGATTCCAAGATTTTCAGATACCGAACAACTTTTTTTTATGTATTTACATTCTAAATAGAAGTCGTATTATAGATATGCGTGAGTTTTATATTTAAAGAAAATGGTATTGCCTTTATAAATTGTTGAATTTTTGTTTCTTTTAGTATCTTGATTTCTTTACTTCCGCGGATGATCGGGATTAGATACTTGGGTAATGGACGGTACATACCAGAGAGTTGTTATATTAAATAGAGAGCGCCTTCAATGCCAGACTCTCGTAAGTTCGCGGTGTCAACATTGAAAAAAAAAAAAACATCACGTGGTTTTAGCGCTGCCACATTTGGCGTTCAGACATCTGCAGGTGTTCCAAATTTGGTGCACTTTCTTCTTTTTGGTGATAAGCCGTTTTGTCCGTATTCAACTTATTAACATATATGTAGGTATTTACTTATTTTCAAACAATTTGCGCTAAATATTTCCTCTTCATTAACGAAACGAAAATATAATTTTCTTTGTATTCAATACTGGAAAAAACGAAACTCTTTATATTTCTCCGGTTTTATTGTTCATATTTTCTTATTGAACTATACAAAATAACAATAAAATATCTTTATTATATCCGTTAAACTCCCTTAAATTGTGCCACTCGTTAAAAAAACTATATTTAAATACAAAATTAAACACAAAACCATATTACAATACTTCGATCTCGCTTAGTTCTGAAAGTCGCCAAGGCCTGCCAAGTAATATTGGCGCATGAGTGAATTGGCATTTCCACAAATTACGTAGTTTCAATGATGCACACACGGAAATCAGCATTTTTATTCCTCTATTTGTATTATTACTCTATTGTACATACCCGATATTTTTTCTCTTGATGATATATTTTTCGCAAATTCAAAACAATTCACTACTAATGTATATTTCATTCATACTTAACAAAGTTCCGGCTAGAGTTAAAAAAAAACAGCTTATTATGAAAAATATTTCTATTATTAAATTTATATTATGAAAAATATTTCTTTACAACAAAATCGTGTCTGATTCCTTTTCATTGGTTACACTGTTACAAATAGGTATTTAAAAATCAGTAAAATGAACTTATTTTTGAATACATTCGATGCTTATCATGGCTCCGAATACTTAAGTTTAAAATTTGAAAATGACATGTACTAAAAAATAAGTATAATGAATTAAAAAGAGCAGGTGCTAGCCCACATGGGCTGCCTTCATAAA
This sequence comes from Troglohyphantes excavatus, assembly GCA_963932185.1. NCBI lineage: Eukaryota > Metazoa > Arthropoda > Arachnida > Araneae > Linyphiidae > Troglohyphantes > Troglohyphantes excavatus. The sequence goes on from OZ010669.1 coordinate 73,865,566, forward strand.
TCCCTTTCAATTTATAATTTACAATTACAACCAAGTCTTAGGAAAACCGGAACCCAGATCCTCATGCACCGCATTCCAGAGCCTTAACCGTTAAACTACCTAATGTGCCTAAAGAAAGGGAAGTAAGGTAATTGAGTTGTAATAACTCAGTTTCCATTTAAGCAATCGACATCCAATAACATAGAAAACCATCTTCTGAACAACGATTTTGTGTACGTCAGGTCGCTAAGATGGCTTGAACAGAAGCTGATATTTGCAATATTACATCACACTGCTTATTTTTGAGAAAGTACGGTTAATTAAATTTGAGTACATCAGCGCTCATTTACAATGCAATTGTACTTAGGAATACTTTTGAATTTGTCATCTCAATTGGCTAGTCTGAAATGTTCAAAGATAATATCCTCCCTGGAAATTTTGGTTAGAATAGGCCCTATTGACCTCCAACACTCCAACATGCTCCTTGCAGTCTCGGGCGAATGTCACCAACACACATTGTGGGTGTTTTATCCTTGGTCATTTCCACACTGTTGACAGTTCAAAGACACCGACGGCCATTGCACCTGGCGGAAAACAACGGGGTCCTGTGCAAGACGCGCTTCCGACTGACCTCGGAAACAGGTGCATGAGGTAACAGAATGGGGTGCTCGTGTTGAAATGGACATTCGAGAGGTGTAACAACAGATGTTGATGGCTGGGTTTTGCCAGAAAGAGGAAACAATAATTGAAGAGAGAAAGTAATTTTTGGCAATTATTTGGTGTTTCGCTTTTTAATGATTGAACGTACAACGTCCTTCTGGAAACACGCAGCGTGTAGCTCTGTGTTTTTGTTTGTCACTCGGGATAGATCTCGGAACTCTGTGCATGCTATACCGATACCCTGCCGATTTGGATAAAGTAATTACTCGCGTCTAAGTGAAGTGACCACTACAAGTCTACGGACAGTAGGACTCACACTCACCTTCACGATCATATACAAGTTTTTCCTTTCTTCTGGCAGGGCAGCTGATAATACCAACAGAAATTTCAGAAAAAAATTATTTAGCGCTAAAAAAATTAAAAAATTATAACTGCAACATTATTTACGAGAATCTTTCTATACATAATTCTCTTACGCGGTGATGAAAGAAATTTTGTATTTCTCTATGTGGAATGGCAACATCAAACTTTGTTTACAAAAATCGGTTGCGCGTATTTTTCCATTTATCTAAGCCATTTTGACGATTAACCACTTGAATTCAGTGGTGAATATTTATTTTGATGATGTCAGCTTTCAAGATTGCGTAACAAACCTCCGGGAATTGGCGGACCGACAGCGGAGCAGGAGGAGGAGCCCCCTAGTTTAAAGAAATTACGGAAGTTTGCTACCTAAAAAAGTAAACTGAGCTCCTAAATCCCACTTTGTGTGTCAGAACTTGCGTTTTCGAAAACTGCCTTTTTAAATTCACGATTCAAAGTTCAAAATGAATATAAAACGGACATCGTACATGCAGGACGGCGTGAATAGTGGGAGGTCATGTACAAAAATACTTCTGGTAGGTCCTTCTGGCAGGACGTTGATCGATTTATCATTAAAGTTATTGTAAGTCATGAGAGGCTTGGGATATCAGTGTTCAATATGTTTATTATACAGCTGTACATTATTCTTATTTTTACTTAAAATGATTAGGGTAACATAGGAATTGAAACTCCACACTTCTAAAACACGTTTTGAATGCTTGTTCCATATACAATATATAAAGCACCAACCTTGTTTGAGTTTCAAGCCTTTAGTTTATTGTCATTTTTGTTTCTAATTTACAATGTTTACGTAGATCGGTTGTATAAAAATGTATTGAAATGTTTGTAAAAATTAATTAACGACTTGTATATACACTTGAAAAGTATTTGAAATTCACATCATTTACCTATCAACAGGGCAAAAAGAAATAAAAAAAGCATAACAAGTCTTGTGTAGAACACTAAGGAAAAAGTTGATTTTACAGTGACTTCGGTCGGTTGTTAGTTTGTACAACGTTTATCAATTCGCAATTACTGAGTTAAAATAATAATAAATACTGGAAACAGGACTAAGCGTGCGCGACCACTGAATGCACACCTTTTGAGCAACGGTAGAAAAAATAGTCCTTCCTCATAGGTTTATATAGGTTTAAAAACGGGTTGTTTCTGGCTTTCAAAAATACATTAAATGTTATACACTAAATGTTTTGACATACTTACTTTCTTACTTTTAAGAAAAATAAGACAAAAGATACCTAAAAAACAGTTTTAAATATTTCTGTGACGTCACGTGAAACCCCCGCAAAGCAAAGGAAGAATGTTTTCTAAACTTTTCTTATGAATTGTATACCGCGCGGAACAGTAAAGTACATTGTTCTCAATATGAGTACTCACTCTAGTGTTTATGAATATTTTAGTTCAGTGTTCGTGATATGTTTAGCAAGGTCGTAATAAAATATTTTTAAACCGACTTTAAGAAAAATGCACTAAAAATGTAAAAAATAATTTGAATATTAGGAACAAGGAGAAAAAATTAATATATAATTTTAATGTTGTACTTATTAAAATGTTTTGAAATCGACTCAAAATATTCGGTATATTTTTAAAAATTGGCACCACCTTCAAAAAGTTTGCGATAGATATAAAATTAATTTTAAATATTTAAATGAAATTTTGTCCTCTTGTTCCTAATATAAAAAATATTTTTTCCTATTTGCGCATTTTTCTTAAAGTAGATATTGCTTTTGAAAAAAAGATAGTTTTAATTTGTTAGGGAGCTTTGCCCTATTATCACTCAAAAGACAATCCTAGCTGCTTTAAATAGTTACACTGGATACTGAACAAAATACAAATTTGAAGGCAGAGAAAATGTTTACAATAAAGTCTGGTTTATTGAATATAATTGCATTATAATTCGTATAATTGCATTACGAACAACATAAATTATACGCTATCATACAGCAAAAACATAAAAGTCGAACTTATAATCTCTCTCCTTGGCGTGTTTATAGATATGAGTTGGCGAGTTGCGTCGGTTAAAAATGAATCTTTTTGCTGTCATATCAATTTTTTAGAACATGTCCTTATTCTTTTTGATTAGTTAATGGTAATAAATCGTTTTAGTTTTACATGCAGATTGCAGATGGAACTAATTCCAAGGATAATAACCGTATCATTAGTACTCTGCAACTGCACGCACATTGCTCATAATAATGGCATGGACATATAATGTTTCGTGACGTTGCGTGATTTATCATTATGCGTGATTTTTGTATGTTTCACGACTTCCGTGAACTACGTGTTTTAAAGAAATTCACGAAGTCGACTAAATATTTAAATTCAAATATTACTTTGAATTTCAATAAGATGTTTAGGCACCGACGCGTTTAAGATCTTGAAACAAAGCAAATCATGTTCGGGGTATGAATGGATACTATGGGATCAGACGAAACAGCTGGTTTATCTTCCTCCTTCGGTTGGAGAAGTTTTGTTAACGACCGATTCCTAATAATATGCTGCTTAATAAAAGTATTTTTCAAAGAAATATCGCAATAGAGGGCAAAGAGTATTGTCGAAAAATATTTTTATTCGCCAAGGTGGTTTTTAACCACCTTGGCGACCAAAAATATTTTTCGACAATAACGTTATGAAGGGGAAGATCTACAATGTAAATTTCCCATACGAAAAATGTATGGGAAAATAGAAAAAAGTTCTATAACTTTTGAGTGGTTGCAGATATCTATATGAAATAAAAAGCGTAGTAACATATTTGTTGGGAAATTATTGATAAAATTACGCAAGTTTTATAGAAATCCGTTCAGGTGTCTTTTAGTTAAAAGCGTACAAAAAAAACAGACAACAAAAAATCAAGGTAATTTCCTGAATAAGTGTAACTTAATTCATGCCAAAAAATCGAAATGAGTGGCTTTGTTCGAATCCACACACATATATTCCATCCTTTTATATGTGTATTGATTAATGTGAAATGTACATGATATCATAAATAAGTTTCCCTGTTTAGAAGTATATGTAGCTAAAACTAATCAACGGAATTACACCAATATTCATGTTAAGAATATTGAAGGCATGCGGAGAAACAAATAGTACAAAAATCACCGATAGGGGGAATTTTAGTGCTACCCGAACAGAAAACAGGTGTAACATATATAAAAAAAGTTCTCATATGCACACTAATTAGTTTAGTGATTAAACTTAAAAGTAAAATATATTTTATTCCTCAGATTCATAGTATCCAGTACAACAAAGACTATTTTCAAAGTTTTCCCGACTTTTTTTATGTACAAGAAATTGCATACGATGTTACATCCTGATTCCGTACCTGATATCCTGATTCTGATTTCATCTTAATTCTGATGAAATTACATCCTGATCCTGATTTCCTCATAATTCTGATGAAATTACATCTTGATTCTGATAAATAAATGATTGTTTCATTGTAGTTTTATCATTAATTTACGTATCTATCGCAATTTTTTAATATATATATATTATACCTGTTTTCTGTGCTAACAGTACGAAAATTTCTCCTATCGGTGATTATTGGTACTAATTTTTTTACGGCAATTTTCTCTTCACGCTATCCTAATTATGAGATTTGGTGTATTTTCGTTTATTAATAATAGCTACAAATACCCCTAAACAGGGAACTTATTTCTGAACCTTGAATTATTCAGTTACCGTTTAAAAGAGTAACGTTTAAATTAATCACTTTTTTGTTTGTGTTAATCCAGTCCAAAACTCTGATACATAGCTGATTGGCTGAATTACCTGAACTCATTAAATCCGATTGCTGTACATAGCCAGTTAGATCCATTCGATTCTATTGCGTCAAAACTAGTTATATACTCACCTGTACGTACTTTGTGCACATGGTTTGGTACTAAACTCGTTATAATCACATATTTTTCACCCATAGTTTTTTCAATACCAGCCTCCTATCAGCATTTTTCACAGGTTTTTTTTGTGTAAGAGAGTTAAAACAGCGCATTACTAACATTATTTCAATTAACTAGTAGTTCTAGAAACAGTAGACATATACACAAACAAAATTTAAAAAACCATATATAAATATTATGTCGTTACTTTCATCGCTTCTGGTCTTGTCAAATAAAATGATTTGTTTGAAGTACTTATCAAATTTTTTAACCCATTAAATAGTTCATAAGAAAAAGTTATAAAAACACATTTAAAATTAGTTATTTCATTTGTTGCATCATTTTACTACTCCTTCAGACCTAAACCTTTTTTGGGGGTTATAGATGACAGTTTAGTAGTCTTATATTTGTTTCACGTCTCTGGAAGATATTGCTTTTACATAATTCTTTTCAGAATGACAAAAAATGCGAAGGGTTCTGTGAGGGATTGCTGCTGATTATGAACAATTTTGATTAAAAAATTCCTTGCCCCAACGGGCCACTGATGAAATAAATTCAAATATTGACGACCAACAACAAGCTCAAGGCCCAGCATGTTATTCAGGTCCCTTTCCCATTTTACCCAGTGCGTCCTCCTTTGGAACTAAACTTCGAACCTGGAATTCAACTTGAGATCTTACAGCCCACAGTCCTTTCTTATGAAACGTGCAAAACTGAAGCAGATTGAAATCATTCTCAAATGAATTGTAATTTTTGTGATGCTGCCATCTGGTGGCGTAAACTATGAACAAAAGTTACTCTTTTAACCTTTTGACTAAAGTTATCCATCTTGCAGGGGAAACAAAAAGAAAATATTAAAAACATATACGTTGATTTTAATGACTTCAAGCAACCCTTATGCCAAATTAAAAAAATCTAGCAACGCGTTCAGTCTTAAATTCTTTTCAGTTATGTATTGTTCTGTATTGATATTTTCGTAAATATACTAAGTTTTATGTAGTTATAAAGAGACAGTGGCGTAACAGTGACAGACGGAACCAAAATGCGGTCAAGCTTACGTGAGTTGAGGTAAAATACATTGATGTGTTTTTAACAAATATATCCAAACCCAAAGTGTCGCTATTATATCGTTACTTATCGTATAATGGTGATTATGGCACCGGACCCAATATTTTAAGATCTAGGAATATAATCTGTAGAGAAGGCTGATAATATCGACATTTTTCAAGTCTTAAATGTCCTCACGTTGATTGATGAAAGATATTTTTTAGACGGGTGCCGTCTCAAAATATAAACTTATTATACATATATCAATTAACAATTACATTTACGTTGTAAAAAATACAAAACAAAATATTCAACAAAATAAACTACACACAAAACGACATTCAAAACTTAATTTTATTAATATCAGTAAACAATAAACATTGCTTAACTTGATTAAAATGTCAGACTAAAGTGATTATTTGAAATACGAATAAAAACAAGTCATTTAACAATGTTTAAAAATATAATTAAACACTAAATATTACTCATAATAAACCAAGTACCCAAATATTGATTAACAACCCATTACCGTATTGATTATACGTTGCAGAAATTCCCATGTCATGTAATCACATCACATACCCATTGTCCATGTAACCCTGGCACTTCTGCATGCAGTCCTTCGCGGACTCGAACTTGTTCCCGTTGCCGCCACATCCCCCGTAGATAAACACGTCGCACATCCCAGTGGTGGAGTTGTAAAAGTACTTCTGGAGTGCGGCCCGGCACATCCCGGGGTCCGGGGGCATCACGCACGGGCCCATGACGCTATCGTCCGGCATCACGATGTACAGAGGTAGGTAGGCTGCGGATGAATTGTTGGGATAGTATACTGCAAGACAAGAAGTGATGGAACATAGTTAGTTAAAAATAAGGTTAAAATGCAGTGTACGGTACCTCTTGGTGACTTTTCTAAAAAGGCAATATAACCACAGAGTAAAGAAAAAGGTGGAGATGATTTGGCGAGATTTCATGAGACGTAAGTTAGCAACCCCAAACTAGTCACAAACAAACCTAGTTTGCAGTAGTTTTTCTACGAGGGATGCATTATTTTCAAATTAAGAAAACACATGCTAAAACTTAAAAAATGACTGTTTGTGCAGTTGTGGGATGCAGTACAAGTTCCAAATCGATAAAGGATGCTATTATTTCCACTTCATAGGTAAATTAAATTATAAAATAAATTATTGCCAAGTACTGGTACAAAGTAGTGCTTTGGAATAGCGCCAAATACTTCGCCAGTTCCTTCTTTTTAAGCGATTGCTTACTTCACATTGCAAACTGGTTTTAGACTTGTTCGCACCTCCACCTTCTTCTTTACTCCGTGGATATAACTCGTTCTACATCCGAACCGTTAGACTAACCCGTTATTGGGGGTATTATCCAATCAAAGAATTCCAATTTTTACAAGGGTTGCCGAAAAGGTTCACCAGATTTGTCGAGAAATCAGTGGGACAGTGTAATACTTTTAACAGAAAATAAAGTTAAAGTTAAACAAGATGAAAAAATCGAATGAGGCTGTGTCGGAGAACAGCCAGAAATAGGAATTTTGTCGCCAATCAAAAGCTCAACAATGCAATAAAGGGAAGATACACAAACTGTTACTTCTGACTTCGTGGATTCACTTGTTCATTCATGTTTTGCTTTATTTAAGATTCTACTCGCGTCGTCTCATAATTTCCTATCGAAAAAGATAATATTGATATGAGTGAATTTTGCTTATTTTTGAATACCTATTGTTAACAGTGCAAATGGCACCCAAATAAGCGTTTTATATTTTGCAATTTAGGGAGAAAATTGATACAATGTAAAAACCAAAACCTTTTCTGTTGAACTATAACCCTTATACATATCATATTAATTTCGGATTTAAAAAGTTTATAACATCTTGCGAACACTAAGTTATCAAACATACAACATAAATAATGAAAAGTATCAATAAAATAATACTTACAAGAATCTACAACAGAACAGACAGTGAATATTAGCACTGCCGAAATGTCAAACTTCATATTTTCTATTTATAAAAACCTAATAAAAACAACAACAAAATTAAACGTTATAAAATACATTTTTTTAAAAAAATTCAAAATTTCTTTTTATTTATTCTATTATTTTTTTAATATTATTCTAAGTATTCGTGAATCGTGTACTGTAAGGACTTCATTCCTACTAATAAACATCGTGTGTTTACAATAATGTATTGCGTTTATTTATAGCTTAATAAAATATATTTTATTCCACCTTTTTACTTAAAAAAAGAACAAGGGCAGGAAAAGGAATTATGGAATTCAAAGTTCTATATGTTTAATTTTAGATGGAATTTATATCAGAAACTATAGATGCTAGAAACAACTGAAAACTTATATATTAAAGAGTTCATGAGCTTTTTTCATACTATTATTTATAGTAATAATTACAAAAAATGACCTAAAATGTGGTTTTCTATTAATTTGTGGATATTTCTGCAGATTTACAATTTTGTTTTTCGAATCGCAAATTTTTATGAATACCGTGTAAATGAAAGTGCTCAACAGTCTGTACGTTTATTTGCCTCAATTTCAGAGCGTAATAATTTAATGCTCCCAAGAAATTACAAATAATATTTTCCATTAATAAATTTATATATTTATTATACAAATTTATATTTAAAATTTATTGTTGATGCAGGTTTCCTTAAGTAGTTAAGTACATTTTTAGTTTAACAAGGTTTAATTACGATGCAATACGAATTGTAGCTAATAAACAAAATCCAGTATATTCAGTTTCACAAATTTAATTTGAGATTTTTAAAACTGTGGGCGCAACTTTTTCATGTTATTGTACAACAAAAAAATTATTTTTTTGTGTAAATAACATTTTATAAAAGTTGCATAAACATTTTGTAGAAATTAATGTTTTTTTACGAAAGCCTATTTTCATTGTTTTTAGAAACGTATATTGTATTAATGCATATGCTATGCATAAGCAAGTAAAAAATAGCTAAGAACCCTTTAAACAAATATTAAGTTTCGCGAAAATAGCTTAAATCTAACATTAGGTATCCATTTTATAAATAGCATATTATCGATTTAATAGTTATGAAATTACATTTACTTGACTTAATATATAAAAATTAAATAATTACATTTTAATACATACAAAAATTAAAATTAATACATACCACACCACCATATAAGTGCTGAGCGTAGAAAGTAATCGTATATCCCTGACTATATAAAAGTTTAGTCATCCCACTTTGACCGTTACGCCGATTTTTAATGATAACTCAAGGCTACTAATCGAGTGGGCGCCAGAGTTGTCAATTAATCGCAGATTTGGCGTCATTTTAAATGTTCTAATGCTGTGGTGTAGAAGTTGGCACAAGAGGTCCGTATCAGTGAACTGTAACTGTAACTTCTGGAACACTCAGAATCAGCTTCTTTTATGGATGCGGTTGAAGCTATACTGTAAGCAGCCATACTTTCCCCAACTAACTTTTAAAATTGATTTTGGATTGTTTTTTCTTTCTCAAACCGTTTTAGAATTGTTAAAAAAGTTTTTGATATTTAATTTCCTACTTATGGAATCAATTTGTATATCGCCAAAAATATAGTTTTTCTTATTGCTGCTTATCCATCATTTATTATTGATTAAAATGGATTTCAAAGAGCAGGCATTCAAAATGGTTTTCTATGGAAAATTTAAAATAAAATAGACAAAAGAACTAAAATTTGGAGTATTTTAACATGACAAAAAAATAAATATAGAGGTAGAAATGGAAGTGGGGAACAGTTTTTTAACCTGCAATTGGCTTCACGTCAACAAACTACCTTGCCTACTGTTAGATATCAGTGGCTCGTAGCCCAAGGTACCGTCATCGACTGGCAACCATAGGGTTACGAGTTCGAATACGCTGATAAAAGGGACTTAGCAAAAATGTGATTGGAACTTGTGAATTGCCAGATTCGCAGCCAAGTAAATGTACGTCGTAGGAACTTACCTCCAATTTTTATGGCATGTATACGGGACTTGTGCACGATAAATTTGATCGGGGTCCAATGTCCTGACGCCTATTGAGGTTCCGTCGGGTGCCAGCACATGAGTTGTCCTCGTCATCTGACCATGGTTAAAAAATACGAGGCATTGTTCCCGGGTCTTTCTTTCCAGATTGCTACCAAACCATCTCGAATAGCCCACTGTGCTCAGCTACAGTACCAAAAGTTTGGAACATGTGTCATCCACTGAACTCTGACTGTAACTGCTGGAAGGCTCAAACCTTGTTTCCTCTATGGGCGCGGTGAAGCCAATTGAAAGCAGCCATGCTGTGACCCAATATTTTTTTAAGTAATTTAGTGGTGTTTTTTATTACCATAGCATTGTAGAAATATTAAATGTATATAAATATTATATTTTCTTCTTATATAATTAATTTTTATATTAGTAAACAAATAGTTTTTGCTCTTTTTTATTATCTACTTAGACTTTTACTTGCAAATGACTTTCTATTTCAATAGCAGATTGCATTTAAAATGGGTTTAAAAAGAAAATAGAAAGACACTCAGCCAAAAGCATTACACGTCGGCGTATTTTAACATGAAAAATATACGAAATATTGCGGTAGCAAATAAAGTGGGGCACATCATGGCTGCCTCTACATCGGCTTCAAGTCAACAAAATGTCTTGCCCTATCCAGAAGTTACAGTTATAGATCAGTGGTGTCATCTGACCGTGGTGGTTTAAAATTATGATAAAGTGTCCCCCGTGCAGTTTCAAATTGGGATCGATATCGAACGATCATCAATAGCCCATTGAATATCTCTAGTAAGTCGTTAATAAAACATTCCAAGTCGTGATAGCACCAATATTTGTCGGCACATTGTGAAATTATAAAATATAGACGCCCATGTATATTTCGCAATGAGCTGTTTATTGGGGGTATGTTGTTCAATTAGTAAATGTCAGATTTTGCACATGGGACACATAACATAAAACATGTATTACTTGCACGGTGCTGAAATTAATATTAGTGATATAATAATAGTGAATTAATATTAGTGATGATAATTACTATATATATATATGTAATGTTTATTATTTATAGTTGCAGTCGTTATTATTTGGTGATAAATTCCATGATGCAGGTATAAACTAAAGTCCGAAAGATTAAGTTCACAACATTTATTTCTCAGGACTTCTCAGAGCAAGACCTCCTAGCTTCGAGGTTACATCATAAATCTGTATATAATACGGAATACCTTGAGAAGGAGACTGCACCCTGGACACCTCTGATTGGTTCATCTCAGTTTTAGTTCGCATTTTTAGGTTTGGGTTCGGGATTTTGAAGTGGCGTGGGAGGGAAAGTAGTCACATGAGGTATGTTTTTGTACTGGAAAAAAGGGACTATATCCAAAGTTAAAAATTTAATTAAAGTAATGGTATAATTTTATAGTGTGGAGACGAGTTAAAAAATATCTTACACACATATATAGTAATTCTGGGTGTGTTGGTTGACGGGGCTTTAAAAATGGGACGGTAATAAACTGTTAGTTTAATCCTCTGAAGGGGCTAAATGCCTTAGGTCGTCTATGAATTTCCAGTTTTTCTAGCTTTACACATAAACTTTAAATTAATAAAAATATTCGATGTGAAAGTATTTTTCCAATCCAAAGCGATGGGGTGTTTCTCAGAAGCTATGTCTATTAAAATAATAAAAATTATATAAAATGTACAATTAGAGGAAATATAATTGAAACTATTTTTCAGATAAAATGGCTTTACAATTGTGCCCGTTTTCTAACCACTCAGAGGGTTAAATATGCGGTAAAAATATTACATAAAAAACTTCTTAAATAATCTAATTCCGAGGTATAGGCTAGAATGTTCCTTTGTTGCGTAGTCAGTATCGCACAGGAGTTTGGAACAATAGGTCGAGGGTTCGAGTTCCAAATGTGTCTACGGAAACTTCTTTTCACGGGATCCTCAACACCGTGCGACCAAACAAATAGTTTCTTATAATATGATATCTTTATTTTAATAAAAATATAAAGTGAACATGGGTACTATAATTTTCAATTGGAAGCAATCTGCGGGAGTATAGTTCTGCATTTGGTTTATTTGAAGTCACCCTTGAGCTGCACAGTGGGCTATCTGTATACATTTAGGTTGTCAACTGTAAAGCACTAAACTTAAATTCTAAGTTTTACAAAAAAAAAAAAAAAAAAAAAAAAAAAATTGATTATGCTCTTTTTTTATGCCAACAATCACGCCAAGCTCTTTGAGGGTTTGTCGTCGTTTGCATAATCTGCTTTTCTCTCTCATTAAAGCCCCATTATTATTTTACATTTATGAATGAACAAATGATATTCGCTTGAGTAATCTATCAGATGAATATGGATATAATGATGAATGTTGTTATGCCTTCCATAGAAAACAAAACAATTAACGTTTGTAACGATTTCTATTGAAAAGGGGGAAATAGGTAAGATAAACCTGCTTTAATTGTGTAGAATGAAATGTTAATATAAAAGACCCATCCTGGTTGTATGTGCAGTTGAATAAAGTAACAATTGTTTTGCATTGTTTGGGTATTATGGAAATACTTCCTTCCGAAATAGAGGCCACATTTTTATTTAAGGGAGAACAGAGCCCCAAATCCTAATTTGTTTATCAATGAATTCAGAAATACCATGTTTTTATATTATCAGAACATCTTTTAGTGAACAATAATCAAATACAAAATATATTTAAAAAAATTATTTTTGTTATTTTTACGTTTTTTAAGCTTTAATATACTTAAAAAAATACTCCTCCTTCAATTTTTAATGTTTTAAATATTTTTTGATTGATTGAATAACGTCTCAAGGTATGTACTACAGACGTATGAATAGACTTTTGCAGATTTGGGTTTTAATACTTTTCTAAAAAAAAAATTTAAGTTCAAAACATAAAAAAATATTTACATTTTTATGTTAATAATTCGTAAAAAAAAATAATTTATAACTTAATTTAAAAAAGCTATTTATACGTTTATAAAACAAATATGAGAGCTTTAAAAACTATTAACAGTTTAGTTTCAAATTATTTTGTTACAAAGCCTTAGCATTTTAAACGTGACCAAAATGTAATTTTTTTTTTGAGTAAATGACGATTGTTGCAGACGAAAAGCGTGTAGAAAGATGATAAATGGTATATAAACATCTAAAAAAACATATGTTCTGTTTCTTTTATAGTTTTGAAATTTTGTACACACCTTCTTAAGTATGTATGGCATTGTTGTATGAAGGAATTTGGGGCTCGGGTCTCCCTTAAATAATGTAATACCCTTTCTACGCACATGACGAAAATAACGTACTATAGGTACAAGTACAATATTTATAAACGGTAGAAAATCATGCATATTGTTTTATCGTTATATTATTTTTGAAGTAAAGAAACCCTTTTTTTTACGGGCGTTTTATTCAATGGATATTAACACATCAGTTATCAAAAGACAGAATTTCTGGAGCAGTGACGAATTGCACGTTCATCTCATTAATATCAACGGTTATTTTTTTAAAAATGCATTTAAACTAATTAATTAAAAAGTTTTTTTTAAAAACAAACAGTTGACCATGCTGCCATCTATGAATAGGCAGAAGCGTTAAACTTTTATGATATTCTTGCTATAATAAATACTTTAATATATTTCGGCCTTACAATGACTGTGTGTGTGGGGAGGGGGTTGTTCATGCGACACTTATTGCACGGGCGTACTAATATATTCTTAACCCTCTAGTGCATATTTTTTTCTTTTTTAACTAAATAATTTTTTTTCGTTTTCTTTTTGCCTGTGGATCGCTGAAAAAATATACAAAAAAATCCTACGTGCCTAGTTAATTAAATAATTAATTAAAACAGTTATGTAGCGAATATGCAACATCATGTGTAACTACTAAAATAATTTTCAAATAGTATGAAAATATAGTTAAATACAATCTACATACCTCTGGCATCAGCTGGGATTTTTTGTACAGCCATATTATACTTAAAAGTAATAAAAAATCTTCGAAAACTTCAGCTACACGAACCAGTTTTAGAAAAACAGACCTCGAAGCAACTTATTGCCTTAATTACAATCATTTTTATAAAGATAACGGACTTAGTGGCGGTTATAAGATTTAGGCACATGGTTCCCTACGTGACAGTTCTATTATAGTTAAAATAAAACTCAATAAATGCAACTAGTGGTCATTTAATTTTTTTTTTGCATATATGCTACACTTTGCACTAGAGGGTTAAGTATGTTATTATTGGTCCTTTTTCCTCTCTAAATGTTCAACAAATTTAAATACTAGATTCATAGGTTGAAATCCAATTCAGCTTTAAGGGGATTCCTTCAGTAATAGAGTTAAAAAAAAGAATATTTGACATTTACTGTAAATAAAAATTACATGCTTATTTTAATTAATTTTTTACTATAAACCTTAATAAATATATTTATTATACACCAAGATATTGAATTAATTAAACTTTGAACATAATCTCAAATAATTATCCGTTTTATAAGAAAAAGTCAACGATAATGAAAGCTAACTCCTAGGACATTTATATTGCAAAAGTTTTACAATAAAAGAAATGATACAATTTTTCATCTTGAAAATTTGTACATATTAATTAACTTTATTAATATCCACTTTAAATCATCCGCAACAATTTCAATATTGAAATCTTAAAGTTAAAGTTAAATTAGTTAGCAACATTAAATCAATTTTTATATTTAACTTCGTTTTGAAACTGTCGTTATACAGTATTATTTCTTAGAAAGATAGCTAAATATATCTTGACATAAAAGAGCACGAAAGTATTTATATATTCTTGTGGTGCCATCTGTTGTAACTTGATTATAACAAATACTTTTGAATACCTAAATTCTAAAACTTTTCAATGAACGATATTTTTAATGAGATATTTTAAACATAATATTTCATTCGTTATGTGTAATAATTGCATACAATTAACCGTTAATACAAGCATTATAAAGGTTTCTGATAAAAGAACCTTAACTAATATTTGTTAAACTTTGCATTATTTAACATTTAACATGAAGTAGAGCATGGCGTCGGCTTAGAATGAAAACCGGCTATCTTCGAACGGCAGATTTAGCATTTGTTTCATGAGATGCTTGGCGACATAGTCAGAAAACTTCAAAATATGGAATTGTTTAAAAACAAGACATCGACGAAGTACTTCTCACATCTGATAAAACACACATTTTATATGGAGGTGAACAAAAATATTTTCATTGAATTTTGCAGAAGTTAATACATGCTAAAACCATGTACATTTGAATTGAGTTTTTCTAAAATTATCTGACATAATCTTTATACCTGGTTTTTACATCTACTTGAGGCAATTAAGGGGTAAAAAATTATCGGTGATACCGATTAATATCGTAATTGTTTAAAAAATGCATAGTAGTGTACATACTTAGGCTTATTCTACACAAACGAGAAAAACGCGCGCGAGCTTTTGAAGATAGCTATGTGAATCACAGAACCATTTGAAAATGTTTACACCCGTTAAAAGCATCCGTGTAGAATGGGTCATATCCTACACGAACGAGTAAAAAGCACGTAGGCTTATCAGAGATTCGATAATTTATACCACGTGGTCTGAATTCCCGAATCACCGTTAAGCTCACGCGCGTTTTACTCGAAGTGTAAAATGGGCCTTATTGATGGTAAATCTATGTTCTGGTTGTTAAAAATTGATGAAAATCGTTAAAAGACGAGGATGCCCGGTTCAACATCCGGCTAGCAATTCATATGATTGCGAGTTAGAATCGTCCCGAAGTCTTGCTAAAAGTTAGCATGCAGCGATCTCGTGATCAGAGGGTGGCCAGATTCGCTACTAAGTTATAAAAGTCGTCTGAAATTAACCTGAATTTCCAACGGCGTGTATACGGGACTGGTACACGTTAAATCCCATGGTGATCCAATGTCTTGGCGGTGGTGGTGGTCATGGTGGTCCAATGTCTTATTCATTTGCCAGATCAAATGTTGTCCTCTTCATATGACCATGGTTAAAAAAAACCAATGCAGTATTCCCGGATCTTTCCTTCGAAATAGACCCCAAACCGTCGTCAATAACCCACTGTATAGTTCTAGTTACCAAATTCTAGTTATCTAGAATCCATTCTAGTTACCAAGTTCTAGTTACCAATTACCAAACAGTTCTAGTCTAGTTCCTATAACCAAATTACTGCGTTATGTGTTAAATATTTTTCTTAATTTACATTAAAACTTGTAATTTAAAATCTTTTTAAAAATATTATATCGTCGGCTTAGAATAAAAACTTCGTAACTTCAAATTATTCATTATTCTTTATTTAAATACGACAATGATATACGGGATTTTTTTGTAAATGACAAACAAACAAATGTAATATCCATGTATATGACTCAATATATTTCGGAATTCAATACTTGTATATGTAAGTTGCTTTATTTTTAACCGGTTATATAAGTAAACTCAGCTCGAGATTACCATTGCTATCTGCATGTATTTAAAAAAAATATTAATTCTTCTTTTATATTTTCAATGCAAACATTTATTTTCGAGAAATTTAATTAACGTGAAATCTGACTTATGGAAAGAAGGAATTTTAAGGGAGTGCTCTTTATTACGACACGATATTTTTCAACTTTTTGTGCACCCTCTGCTCCTATGTCACGCACCGGAGGGTTGCCAGCTTCGCTACAAAAATACTAGAAAGTCGTCCAGAATATCCAACAAATTTTACTGGCGTGTATACGGGACTGGTGCACGATAAATCTGATCGGGGTCCAAAGTCCCGACGTCTATTGAAGGCGTTGGGTGCCAGTTCAGGTGTTTCCTCGTCATCTGACCATGGTTCTAAAATAACGAGGTGCGTGTATGAATGTGTGTGTGAATGTGTATGTGTTGCCGGGTCTTTCCTTTGAGATAGACCCCGAACCGTCGCCAATAGCCCACTGTGCAGCTCTAGTGCGACGTTATTTAACAAAACCAAACCAAACCAAACCTATGTCACGCACTGCCTCCAATCTGTTACGTCACGATAAAGTTTTGCACTTAAACAACGTTCATTGAAACACCCTTGTTATGTATAATAATATCCCATTACATACATAGTGATTTCTATAAAAAATTACTTACGCCACAGTTTATGAAGGACATTTCAGGAATCTTACTACCAAAGTTTGCTCCGTCACGCAACCACTGAGAACCGTCTCACCTATGTCATGTCACAGTCATGCATTGTATATAAAATCCCCTCCCCCCTCCCCCACACCAAAGGGTCCTTGACGTAATAATTGAACGATTCCTAATATTTTAAAGAAGCGGCGAAGTTTGGATATTGTAGTGCTGCCATCTACATTTCATCGAAGACAATAATATCATGGCTATAAATGGCATTTCAAACACAAGTTTTAAAAAAATCCCTCTTTTTAGTTTGAAATATTTTTTGTAATATAAAGATTTTTACAAATCTTCAGCGTTTTTAGTATTTATTTATCACTTAATTCTGTAAAATATGATTAATTTACTATCTTTATTCATTGTGTTTTATAACCGAATTTACTAGCTATGCGTTAAGTCACCTTTTCACACACCGGGAAAACCGGCGCCGACGGATGTAATATTATGGTATACAAGGTCAGAACTGACCACGTGAAAAAATTATATTTAAGTAACATTGCCTACGGTCGCTGGTGTTGACAAACCGCTGGGAAAACCGGCTCCAGTTTTCCCAGTGTGTGAAAAAGCTGCCCTACTCATTTAAAATCGTCTGTATTAAAGTTCGTAGTTTTGAATCATTTTAAATAAAGGAGATTAGGTTTGTTTACAAAACTGTAAAAGTTAGCATATGAAAAAAAGTAATTTATTGGACCCGGAAATGCTAAAATTCAAATTTTGATCGTCTATCCATCTAACTCATTTCAAACTCGAACACTACGTACAGTTAGGATAGTAACACTCACACACTACATACAGTAACCACACTAACGTTCGAATACTAACTGCAATAAGCCACTAAAACTCGAATATAATACATACACTAAGTGCACTAACACTCGTCGGACACTTTATGCACTAAGCACACTAGCACCAGTAAAACACTACATACTATAAACACACTAACACTCGAATACTTCACATACTAAGCGCACTAATATTTGTACACTTTCATATACTAAACACAATAGCTCTCGAATACTTCATTCACTAAGTGTATATAATAAGCATAACTAACACTCGAATATTTCACACACAAACACTTTAATACTTCATAAACTATGCGCACTAAAGCTCGAATATTTCTTAGACTACGCGCATAATAAGTATAATAAATACGAATTCTTCATATACTAAAAAAAACTTACAATTGAATACTGTATACACTAAGCGCAATCACGCTCGAACACGTTCATATACTAAGCACAATTGCTCTCGACTGCTTCATACACTAAGTGCATAAAATAAGCATAACTAATGCTCGAATACTTCACTCATATTTCGCACACTAAGTTCACTAATACTCGAACACTTCTATGCACTAAGCGCAAAAGCTCTGGAATATTTACTGAGTACAATATAACTCGATTACTTCCTTAGACTGAGCCCACTAAAACTCGAATACTTTATACGCTAAGCACACTAATACTTGAAAACTATACAAAATTTAGTACAATGATAATGTTGCCTTGTAACAGGACGTTCAGATCTCGGTTGCACAGGACGTTCAGATCTCGATTTAAACTAACTAAAAGTAGACCCTCAATTTTCCCCTCTGAACCTTTCCATTCCAGTTGATATTAAAAAAGCTAATATGCATTTATCCAATTCTTTCAGTAAAAGTGCCGCACTATCCAATTCTAAAAGCCTCATTGCAGACGATACATTACCCATTCATTTCACGCTATACATTCTCTCCCAACATTCCGCAATTTATCATATATAATATTCATTATATATCATCAAAAACAACACTTCATAAGAAAAATATTTACATTTGAAACGATCCTCCTCTCCTCTGAGAATTCCATATAAGAACATTCGAATCGTCTGCGTCCCTGCGAGAGTCTCCTCATTTCTGAACTGAAGTGAAGAAGGCAACAGATTGGCGAGAGTCGTTAACTCTTAATTGTCGAAAATGCCGCACCTCAAGAGGGACCAAAAAACAAACAGTTTCCCCTCTTTCGAAAAAAGAACGATTCTTTTCGTTTGCTGGTATCTTCTGGGGTGGTAATTATATCATTCTTTAGTTTGTAATGTGTGCTTTTCCCGCCCTGACCCTAAATATCGTTTGCTTAATATTTTTCTTTGGAAACCGAAAATAATGGTTTGAGAGATGTTTAAGGAAGTGTTTGAGTGGCTGATTTGGCGAATTATCATCTATTTGGCATCTTGCTTATGAGTTTTATTATACTGTCAACCATGTTAGAGAAAATTATGCACATTGCCACTGAAATGGTGTTTTCAGACATGAAATATGAAGATATATTTAGAAATTTGAATATGTATAAAGTTAGATGGGATTTGAGTCAACTTTTCAAATTTATTAAACAAAGAGAGGTGAAGGGTTTATATTTTAATATCAGTAATAGAACGAGAGGTTATGGGTTTAAATTAAACGAAAACCATTTTAATTGGGAAGGGAGAAATCATTGTTTCTATAATAGAGTAATAGACCAATGGAACAACTTGCCCGTGAATTTTGTTAATTGTAAAGGAGTAAAGGACTTTAAGAAGAAGTTAGATATGCATTGGGGGATACTTAGGAGGTACTAGCTGGACCAACCTTCTTGGGCCATTGGTCCGGTTGTTGGTCGTTAATATTTGTATTTGTATAATATTTGTTTTTTTCTTAAGTGGTAATCTAGAAAAAAATCAAATGAGCAGAATTTTAAGCTTATACTGTAATTCTGAGTAATATTTTTACAGCGTTATCTGAATTACGTCCCTCCCCCCCCCTCCCCCTTCCCAGTAGTGAAATACATGATTAAGATATTACATATACCCGATGATTATGATATTACATATACCCGATGGTTATGATATGACATTTATCCAATATTTGTCAGTATTGGCTATTTGTTGTTTAATAATAATATAATTCAAGGCAAAATCATAGACTTCTTTTCTCAGAGTTTCGCCTTAAATTTTTCAAGTCGAAAAGACAATTTGCCAAAAGCGATCATATCATGGTTCCAATCACCATTGGACACATAAGTAGGCCATGTATGACAGCAGATACATGCACGAAACGCTTTTCTGAATAAATCGCGAAGAACTGTCAAAACTTACCAATTGTTATTAGAATAATAATTTTTTTTTGTAAAACCGAAGAAAAAATACAGTCACTGTTATGTTAAATACAGATTAGCACCGAGCTACTTGAACTGTCTTATGATTCGTGCCCCCTCATTTTTATTACTCACTAGCCGCCAATGATAACAGTCGTCCAATACTGGTTAAGGCGGCCATGTTTATGAAGTCATTACATCTCTTACCAACTCTATTGGAAAAATACTGCAGTATTTGGTATTTATTAAGTATTTATTAAGTAACCTGTCCACTCCCGAAGGATATACAGGTGTCTTAATGTGACTCAGTCTCAACAACGGCAACCCCCCTCAGTCGAACGATTATTCTAACCTTTACAAACTTTGTAAGAGTGAGAGGTTTTGCCGTGACATGCAGACTGCATATTACAAATCGTTTACAATGTTTCTTAAATACCATAATATGGTGGAGCAACACGCTCTTGTAAATATTATATATAACACATTGAATTCAATGGGTTACAAAATTTTCACCATGCTGGGAGTAATCACTCTCAGGGGGGGACAACACAAACATGAAACATAGAAAATACACACATAATATACAACAAAATACAAAATAACATTCCTGTAACGGTTGAATGCAACCGTTTAAATGTGAATTTTCTTCATCAGGGATTGCACAACAGTTTGAAAAAAGTTTACATATTTTCTGTTTAGTAGAAGAGTTTTCATGTTAAGCGCAGGGAAATTTAGAGGAAGTATATGAAATCTGAGATGCTCAAACTCCGCACAATCGTATATGTAGTGGTGTATATCCCCTTCATCATGCAGTATTTGGTAAGTTGCATTGGCCCAAGAATTGGCGAATTAAGCATTATTTACTAGGTATGGCAGTAGGATCATTGTTACTTAATTTTTGAATATAGCTAGTTCCACACTCGTATTTAGAATGTCCTAATATGGTCCAAGGTTAAACATGAGCGAGTATTGTGGCTGCTCTACTATTGGCGATGATCGTCAAATATTGGAGGCTTGTCGAAGAGAACGACCAGGACCTTCCAGCGCCAACCAGAAGTCATAGGAGTCAAGGAACATTAGACCAAACTGGAACATTGGGTAGCCAGCATATGCTGCTTGCGCTTTTTTAAATGAAGACACGATGTCTTGTTTTGAAGGTCATGTGTGCAAAATTTCATTATGTTCATGATAAAGCAGTATATTTGTATAAAAACATATATTCCTGGATACTCTCCTTTGTATGCATATATAATGTACCTATGCATATATAATTATTTTTGAAATATTATTTTTATTTTTAAGTATACAGATATGTATCATTATATTGGTTTTTAGAACAAACGTGACATTTTCACCATATTTACTCTAAATGCCTGGTATTATTGAGTTATACATATCTGGAAAAAATCTCTTGAACAGTAAAACCCAGTCAAGTTAACTACAAAGAAAATGAAAGAGATTAAAAAAATACTAAAACTTCGCCCATCTTTTTCCATAATAAAAGGACCGATAGATTATCGTCATTATCTGCAAGTGTATGAATACAGTTCCGAATGTGACAAGAGCAGCGTTATCGGAGAAATAATTAAGTTCCGCCGTTCGATGCCTGATACAAAATACGTCCTTTTAAAATCGGCCATTGGAAGAAAAACTTTCGGTAATTTGACACCGTCGGCCATTGGAGCGAATGTCTGCATTCGAACAAAATGGCGTACACATATCCATTAGGCCTAACACTTCATCTAGATTTTTTTTATTTGCAGAAAGGATAATGCATATTGGTTTTTTCTATTATTTTTTAACGCTAAATGACTGAGATTGCTCTGATGAGGTATATTTAAGGAAATTATATATTTTCGGTTTGAGTTAGACTGTAGGAAAATAAAAGTGCAGTAAACTTTAATTTGTACCAAAAACTTTTGTTGTAATAAGGATTTGTTTTTAATTATTTTATTAGGATTTGGATTATAAAAGTACATAACCTGTTGTGAAGTTTGTGATTTAATTTATACTTCAATTTTTATTAACCTTTATAATGGCTGGTAGCAGATATTTCAAGAAGAATCTCATATTAAAACCAATACCCGCGTTCTAAAGGCTAACAAAACTACGAATCATATTAAAATATGTCTACGTTTATGTTTTACCTCTTCAACTTCAATTAGTTTTTATTTATTTTTTCTAAACTGGATATGACTGATTCCATTATGACTCTTTCTAACAGTTGAATAAACATTTGTTTTTGAAAGAAACTTTAAAAATTACCAACCAATTACCAATTTTAAATTACCAACAAAATTGACAATGTCAAATAATTCTAAATTTTTAAACTTGTTCGATTTACTACTTTTTAATTTCTTGTATGTAAACAATGATCGGACAACACTTCTTGTCTTTCAGGTCTTTTTTACCACAGAACCTGTGTTGTCGGTTTTTCTCACTTTATAATTTAGTTTGCTGGTCTTTCTCATTTCAGAGCCTCTCTTGTTCTTTTACAAATCAGAACCTGTCTTGACGGTATTTCTTCCCTCAGAACTAAAAATCTTTCTTTTTAGTGTTTTTTTGTCACATAACCTGTCTTGCCGGTCTTTTTCACCTTAGAACCTATCTTGACGATCTTTTCTACCTCAGAACATGTCCTACCAGTTTTTCACCCCTCAGAATAAATTGTGCTCAGACTTGTCCTTTTCACCTCAGAACCTGTCTTTCAGTTCTTTTTTTTACCTCAGAACCTGTCTTGTCGATTTTTCTCACTTTAGAATTTAGTTTGCTGGTCTTTCTCATCTGCTGGTCTTTCTCATCTTCAGAATCTCTCTTGTTCTTTTTTAAATCAGAACCTGCCTTGCCAGTTTTATCCTCTCATAACTAAGAACCTTTCTGTCTAATTGTTTTTACCTCAGAACCTGTCTTACCGGTCTGTCTTTCTCCTCAGTACTTTATTTGTCGGCCTTTTTCCCCTTAAAACCTGTCTTGTCGGTCTTTCTCACCTCTGAATCTGTATTGCAGGCGATGCGAAATGGAAACATCACACTACCGTGCTCGTTAAAAAAAATTCCATATCTCAAAAGCATCACTACATTATAAAACAACAACGAAGAATAAATATTTTCTTAACAATCCGTGGGAAATAACCGTGACTTCAAACAATATGAGTAAATAAGAAGCGAACATTTTACTGAAAAAGGAGATAAATATTTCACGACCATTTTGTAGAAAACGACTGAAGGTGAGATGACATTTTCACATTTTACAAATGAAACGACGTAATAAAAAAAATCGAATCCTCCCCTTTATTTAACTAGCGACAGAAAAAAAAATAATATCCGAACGGTTGCAGTTAGTGCTTATTTCTTTCCTAAACAAACGTCATTGTTTTAACTTTTCCCCAAACGAAAAAAAAAATACAAAACGGCCCACTTCAACACCCCAAAAAGAACAAAATATGAAAAAGAAAAGAACACACTTCCGAATAAAAATCGTAGCGCGAAAAGAGAACATTTCGAATTCTTTTTTTTCCCCCGTTGTGCAAACGATAAACGACACGGGGAAAAGAAATAATTAACATTTTCCCTTTTTAGGGATTTAATGAAGCACGCGTAACGAGCCGAAAAGAACGCCACTTACTATATGCTAGTTAGTTCTCCCCTAATAATAATAATAATAATAATAACGTTATCTCTTTTTAACATTCCTTTTCACTTCATTTCATTCTTTTCACTTGATGTTTTTTTTTTATTCCGAGTTTGTTTTGGATCGTTGATTTCGGCAGTGTAATTTTAGCACGTTTAGAGGAGGGCGATTTATGGGGTCAAGTTCTCGAGTAGTTAGAATGAAAATGCAATAATATGCACGCATTAAAAGTAAAAGGTTGAGAACAGTTCGTGCGTTTATTTTTGCGTCATTGGATTTGAAAAAACCTCAGTGTTTTGTTTTTTAAATACTTTTGGAAGTATTAATTTACTGTGATTGAGTTAATTATGGAAAAATGTGTCGTATTACATGTAACTATAGATTCTTTGTTATTAGAAACAGAGCCGTAACGTAAATACTTGTTTCAAATTTACTTTTTTATCTTTATATAATATTTTCTATTACGTTTAAAAGGTTTAATAATTAAATTATTAACCCTTCCTTCCCAATTTCAATAACTTCTGAATAAATACCTTAATAACTAATTAATTAAAACTTTAATAACGTTAAAATAAAGTATTTAATAATTTCATAATAAAGTATTTAATAACTTCCTAATAAACTCTTTAATAACTTCTTAATGAAGTATTTAATAACTTTCTTATTAAAGTCTTTACTAAATGTTCAATAAATTTTTCATAAAGTATTTAATAACTTCTTAATAAAGTCTTTATAAATTCTTAATAAAGTCTTTATAAATTCTTAATAAAGTATTTATAAATTACTAATATAGTCTTTAATAACTTCTTATTGAAGTTTTTAATAGCTTTCTCAATAAAGTCTTTAATAACTTCTTATTAAAGTATTTAATAACTTTTTAATAAATAATTTATAACTTCTTAATAAAATCTTTAATAACTTTATCTTTTCTAAATAAATCTTTAATAACTTCTTCTTTTTTAAATAAGTCTTTAATTACTCCTTAATAAAGTATTTATAACTTCTTAATAAAATCTTTAATAACTTTATCTTTTCTAAATAAGTCTTTAATAACTTCTTCTTTTCTAAATAAGTCTTTAATAACTCCTTAATAAAGTATTTATAACTTCTTAATAAAGTATTTAATAAATTCTTAATAAAGTCATTAATGACATGTTAGTAAAGTATTTAATAACTTCTTAATAAAATATTTAATTTTTTACTAAAGTATTTAATGACTTCTTAATAAATTCGTTATAACTTCTTAATAAAGTCTTTAATAAGTTCTTCTTTTCTAAATAAGTCTTTATTAACTCCTTAATAAAGTATGTATAACTTCTGAATAAAGTCTTTAATAAATTTTTAATAAATTCTTATGAAAGTCATTAATAACATCTTAGTAAAGTCTTTAATAAATTCTTAATAAATTCTTAAAAAAGTCATTAATAACATCTTAGTAAAGTCTTTAATAAATTCTTAATAAATTCTTAAGAAAGGCATTAATAACATCTTAGTAAAGTCTTTAATAAATTCTTAATAAATTCTTAAGAAAGTCATTAATAACATCTTAGTAAAGTCTTTAATAAATTCTTATAAAATTTTATTTTTTTAATAAAGTCTTTAATGACTTATTAATGAAGTCGTTATAATTTCTTAATAAAGTCTTTAATAATCTTTAATAACTTCTTCTTTTCTAAATAAGTTTTTAAGAACTTCTTAATAAAGTATTTAATAACTTTCTTAATAAAGTCTTTAATAATCTTTAATAACTTCTTCTTTTCTAAATAAGTTTTTAAGAACTTCTTAATAAAGTTTTTAAGAACTTCTTAATAAAGTATTTAATAACTTTCTTAATAAAGTCTTTAATAATTTCCATATGAATGCTTTTTAACATATGTGCAAATTTGCAATATATTTGAATGAGTATTTCTACTTGATTGCATTGTATGCAGTTTTAATTTTTATATCATATTTCATTACAATATACAAATTAATATACAAAACTAAAAAAAAAGTACACAAATATCCAATTAAAATATTTGAACTAACTTCTACTTAACTTACGTAATTAAAATGATTTAATTGTAATTAAATAAGTTAAGTGAGAAATTATTTTCCATTATCTAAAATGCATAATTGACAACATACTATTTGCAGTACAATTCATTCTTATTTATCACAAAGTTCCCTACGCTGTTGCCTACCCCCAGGATTAATTGATCCCATCTCCAGGTGTAGCAAGGTAGAAACCTTTAAGAAGTTAATTTAAACGAAGAAGTACCTTCTCCGGAATTCCACGTCACATTCATTCTGCAGTCGAACGAACAGAAGGAATTTTCAAAAGACCCCCTTAAACTTCCGCCTGCTTGATTCACGAGGTATTTTAGGGGATCCATTTAACTTTTAAGTGATTTTGCTCCCGACTCGTCCTCGGCAAATATGCTGACTGTTTCCGAGGGTTTGTTTAGTTGCTTTATCATTTAAACCCAGATGTGAAGTCGAGTGTTTGAGTTGGTGTGTTAATTTAAATTTAATTAGAACCTTTTGAAAGTTTTGGAGCTCGGTTCGCTTTGAAAAATTCAGAGATTTTTTGTTTTGAAAATAATAATTAGATGGTTACTTAAACAGTAGATACAACACCATGTGAAAAATGTAATATATGTTTTTAAAGGGAATAAAACACCCACGCTACTTTCGCTTTGAATCTCAAGAACTTACCGACATCTATTGGTACATTTGAATTGAAAAAATAACAGAACGCAGCTTTCATTGTATTCTAATTTTTTATATACAGTTAACTTAAATGAAAACAAAAAAAGGTTGTAATTGTATTCGTAAAATAGCAAATTTAGTTGATAATTGTGAAAATCAAATTTGGAATAGTTCACTCCTATTACAAAACCCAAAATTGGAATAATTTATTCCTAATACATAAAGAATTAAAAATTACATATAAATTAAACTAAAACTTTCTATTTTATAGCTAAATATAAAATAAACCTCTAATTATATTTGACTCGAAATATTTTTTAGTTTTTATTTCCTATTCGTTAAATCTGCTAAATTTAATCAGTTCTGAAATAATTTAATTATTGAATAATTTTATTATTGAAAATGCAATATTCGATAAATAGTTTTTCTTTGTTTGTAAACATAATTTTAGTTACCATAAAGTTAGATAAACGTAATTAAAAATGGTTAAACATTAATTTAACATAAATTTAAAACATAAATTAACACACATTTTAGGTAAACATAATTTTAGGTTAGGTATTTTAGGTAACATACATTTGGATATGTTATATAAAAATTTTAGATAAATACTTTTGCTCATGTTTGTAAACTCAATTTTAGGGCTATTGTACACGAACGAGTAAAACACGAGAGATTTTCTTTGTGATTCGAGAATTTTTACCACTGGGTACGAATTCTATAATCACCGAGAAGCTCGCGCGCGTTTTACTCATTCGTGTAGAATAGGCCTTAAACAACTACTTTGGTTTTGTTTTCAAATCCATTTTGATATGAATATTTTTGTTTTTGTTTTAAATCCAATATTTATGTATACTTGTGTTTATGTTTACAAGAGCAATTTTATTTAATGCGATTTTAAGTTTGTAAATGATAATATAATGATACTTCAAATTATACATTAGTTTACGCATTTTCATTGGGAAGCGAGTTTTGAAACCGAATTTTGTTTATATTAATTATAAGTAAACATTAACTACTATTATGGCCTTTTTGTTAAACTGGACGAATCCCTCTTCAGTTTATTCGACATTTTGTAATTATTTAATGGCAACACTAATTGGCTGCTAGGCAGTTGCTAAAGAGAAATTATGTGTCTTCAGGATTCATTTAATTTGGTTTGTTTATAACATTTCTTTCTCATGATTCTACCGCATTTCAGAGCAGTACAGCTTCATGAAGTTTTATGTTGTCTGTCGTTGTTTTTTCTTCAATCACATTTAAATACAATCCCCGATGTAAATAATGAACTTATATGATTTTAAAATTAACGTAGAACTTGCATTTTGTTCATGTTATCCAAAAAATATCCCAACCACAAATAGTTACCGTAAGACCTTCATATAACTTTTGCATCTGACGTTTTTTTTTAATGAAAACTGTATTTTGTTACTATGAAATTAAAGGTTTTTGTTTCAAACTCTTTG
Source organism: Troglohyphantes excavatus (assembly GCA_963932185.1). Classification (NCBI taxonomy): domain Eukaryota; kingdom Metazoa; phylum Arthropoda; class Arachnida; order Araneae; family Linyphiidae; genus Troglohyphantes; species Troglohyphantes excavatus. Next base: position 73,893,604 of record OZ010669.1, read on the forward strand.
ATAAAATCTGTAAAATAATCTTAGAAAAACCTGCAGAAACCTTAAATTTTGAAGATTTGAAATTTTTGAAGGAACAGGCAGATTTAAAAAAAAATGTATGTAGGAAAGTTAACACCCCCAAAAATACCCGCAGTTTTTGTTCTATGTTCGCTTTAAAACCTTCGATTTCACAATTTTGGTAAAGGTTTTATGCTGAATTTGTATGATGGATGTTGCAGCGACCTTAATAAAAGTAAACTTAAATATGTTGTTCGTAGAAGGTTTCATACCTTACATTATGTAGATTTGTTAAATTGGAAATGACTTATTATAATTATTTCGTATATAAGTACATATATGCACAAATAAAACGTACATATATGCACAAATAAAACAAATTGTACCGTAATTATTCTAAAAAAATATGGGACACCAAAGGGCATTGATGAATAACTTTAAAGAGTAGCTTAATTTAAACTAATTAATGTTCGAAAATGTTTCCAGAACCTTACATTACTTTTCCAAAAACATTGCTTATTAAAAATGCCGAACAAAACTCCGCAAGGAAGGTTTAAATTATTCATGCTTAACCCAAGGGACAAAGGGAATGATGCATTTTAACAGTTAAATATAATTTTTTCGTAGAGCACTTAAAATGTTAAAGGGATAATTTTTTTAGGATGCATTTCTTGCATAAGTGAATGGCTTTATACCTATAGGACTTAAAACTGCGTTAATGGAGGATTCAAATTGTAAATTGTTTTACTAGAAAGAACATTAGTTTTCATAAAATACATTTTTATTTTTTACAATGTATTACTTTAGATGAAAAAATATTCGTTATTTATTCCGAATACAAGAGAAAAGTATTGGTTTTAATTAATTATTTAACATTTGTTGGACAGATAATGAAGATTTATAATACCAGAATTGCTATTTTTTAGAGAATGCTTTTTTTATTAAATATTTGTTTTTGAATTTTAAGGAAGCTTTCGTACTTTGGGAATTTCAGTATTAACTATGATGTGTTTGATTTATTTTTGGTTTAAAACTAAGCAATTTACAATATATTTATTTTTGCATCAAAGGATTATTGAGTTTTTTTAAAATTATATATTGGTTTAAAAATAGAGTGTATTTATTATTTATTTGTATATTGCTGCTGTTAACACTAGGTTTGCCGGGAAACATCATTTTGACGGAATTTAGATATTTTGTTTAAAAACCAATAAGTTTAAAAACAAAACTTTCTAGGAATTTATGAGTTCGTATTTCTAAATAAATACGCATCTCTAGGGAGGTGTATATTTAAATAGAAATATTAATATTTGCACACATCAGATTTTATGATACTTACTGAATGCTTCAGCATGAAAACTTCATCAAAATTGTCAAATTGCAGGTTTTTTGAAGGTTTTATAAAGGATATTCAAACAAAAAACTGCAGTTTTTTTTAGGTTTTTAATTTTTCTGCATAAAACCTTTAAAATATCTGCATTTTCTGTTCGTGATTAAAAATGGATTTTTTTTCAGGTTTTTATTAAAGGTTTTTTTTTACAGTATTTATAAAGTTTTTTTTTACAGTTTTTTTAAAGTTTTTTTTTACAGTTTTTATGAAATTTTTTTTACAGTTTTTATGAAGTTTTTTTTTTACAGTTTTTATGAAAGTTTTTTTACAGTTTTTATGAAGGATATTGAAACAAAAACCTTTAATTTTACTTGAATTTAAAAAAAAAACTACAGTTTTCCTGCATAAAACCGTCAATTTCAAAATTTTGATGAAGGTTTTATGCTGACGTGTTTTGCTGGGAATGTACCACAACTGAGCAAAATGGCGGAATAAATTATGCAAATTAATAAAAATAAGATTTATAATCAAATTTTTTTATTTGTTTTAAAAGTATAACATTTTTATGTATTTATGAGAAATGATAGCAAATAACTTGGTGAAACTTATGTATATTTCTTAAATGATTTATCATTGAAACAATATATTACGCAAATGAAAGACGTGCTATTTTAAAATTTAGTGGGACTGAGTAGCAATTTATAATTACAGGAAAACTTATATCAGGAGTAAAATTATTAAAATAGTACATTTTTCTCAAAAAGAAATGCTGAAATTAAAACTTGAAATCAAAAACGAAATACGACTATCAAAATTACATTTATGCCAGTTCAAGCTGGTTGAGCTACATTTAAGACGTGGATGAAAAATAACTACATACAATATTTTATACAATAATTGGGAAAAGTAAAGAATAAGGGGGGGGGGGGGGGGTCAACAAATGAAATTTCATCGACAAATTTGGCGTGGAAAGCCAAGGGTTTCCAATCCCAGAACCGATATCGATGCCACGTAAACAACTTGATGAAGATACTTGGTGCAAATTGATAGGGACGTAATGGACAACTTATCTGACTTCCTTTTGACGATGGTTTATGACTTATATAAAACTATTACTAAATGTACGAGGTAATAAGTAGTTATAAAATAGTGAATGATTAAATTAGCATAATAACTAATCACAAAATGGCGATTGGAAGACAAAGGAAATTACGAATCGGATTCAATTTTGCGTAAGCTTGCAAAATATATTACGCAACTATTTGCGTATGCTTGTTAAACATATTTTGCAAGTATAGCGCATTGTGGCCAATTTAAAAAAAATCATATTTTTGGCGATATAAATTTTGACGCCTTGGCGGACTGTCCCCTTATTTTTTACTTTAACCAAAACTCGTTGTGCTACATTGAAGTAGAGGATAAAGAATAATTACATTTGATATTCAACAATTGCCCTTGCTTTTCTAGATTAATTGCTCGTGCTGCTGACAAAATACAATATGAACAATTAAAAGCATCAAATTGAGAAATATGAGTTTTTCATATCGATGTCTCAGGGCATAAATGCGACAAAGAACAATTTATTAATTTTTTACAATCTACGTCATTTGAAAGTTTGAAGCGCTTTTATAAAGACTATTAAATTGACTGGGACTGCTTAAATATATAAATGTCTAATCTACAACTAAAACTATCCACATTCTGTAGCTACCACAATCAAAGTAATTTATAGATTATAATTTGAGGATGAGGGTTCGATCTCCAAAATGTGTCTAGAGATTCAGTAATCAGATGGTTGTTAAATTAATTACTTCATGACCAAATAATATATACAGTCTATAAGGGACTGGTGCATGTTAAATCCGATCGTTGTCCAATGTCTTAATGCCTATTGAGGTTCCGTCCTATGCCAGCTCAGGTTCTGCTTTCATCATCTGACCATGGTTCACAAATACAATACTGTGTTCTCGGGATTTTTCATTTTGATAAACACTAAACTGCTTTAAACTGCACTCAGTGTAACTCTATTACGACGTTAAATCAACCAAACAATAATTTCAAGATTTAATTGAGCTCTTAAATTTAAATTCGTAAAAAAAACTTTTTGCGCGCGCATGTGTGTAATAAGCCATTAATATGTGTTTCTATTTTGAGATCTACTCCCATATATAGTATTATTAATATAACATACAATCCTTATTACATCCTTTCTAAATTTGCTTTGTATGGACTTTTGAATTCATTTAAACAAGACTAGGTAAACAAAATAAAATCATCTGTAATATAAAGTATAAAACAGTCAGATATATAGAAATATTTCGGAAATCTTTACATTCCAAAATCTTTTTTAAAAAAAATAAGACACTACATTTAACTTTTTCTTATCAAGCCAAGGAATAAAAAATAATAAAAATCTCTTTACTGCTTCAACAACTTCCCCATAAGAAAAGGGGGAAAAGATTTTTCCCTCCTCTCATTTTTTCCCCTTTCAGTTCCTTTTTTTCCTTTTCTATCGTTTGGTCCAATTGTCAAAAAAATTCCGGAAGCCAATTCGTTAAAAGTCCGTTGTATATATTTCCTTATCTTTTATTAATGTTAGCCTCTTCCCGAATAGTTTCTCAGTTTTTTTTTTCCTTCTAAAAGCCAAAAGGAAAATTTATTTATTGTCCCATTTTTTTTTTGAAATACTGCGTTTGAACAAATACCCTGACATCTTAAACCTCATATTGATAGTCCCGTGAGATCGCAGGAAGCTGCTCCGTGACTAATTGACTTTTTACAATGTTAGTGATAAGGACCGACAGCGAGAAAGATACAAAAGTTCCTCAAGATAGGAAAAAATTAACGATTTTTTTTTAAAATGAAATAAAAAAAATAACAACAAAGAGAAGGGAAAAAATATGTTCGAGGTATCTTTACCAAAAATGGATGACCTCATATTACCATTTAAACGTTTTCTTCAATAAAGGCAGATGGTATTTCCCATGTCTTTTTTTTCGATGGAAGTGAACAATTTCATTTCATTTTTGAGCAATATAGGAGCTAAATATTTCTGTGGAAAACGGTGTTCAAACTTGTTGGAATATAAAAGGGGGAGGGGGGGGGGAGGTTAGGATTTTTTTTCAGACAGTTATAAATTGATCAAAGAAATTTGGGGTCGGGCGGCGAAAGATTTGATATTACATTTTAGAAAATTTTTGAAATCTGTTTCTCACTTTCTAGGAAAAGGTTATTTTAGCTCTAGGGAGTTTTTGAAACTTTTCTATTATCATCTTTTACAATATTCTAATCTAATATATAAAAAAAATATCCGGGTGTCTGTTAAAATACTTGTTTATACTATAATTACGAACTACAATAGCGTTCCTCAATAACATGTTTTACAAGAACGTACAGAAATATTTAATTTCAAAAGCTGTAGAAACTTTTTGCACTTTGCTCGAGTTCTATTCGATATATATATATATATATATATATATATATATATATATATATATATATATATATATATATCGAATATATATATATATATATATATATATATATATATATATATATATATATATATATATATATATATATATATATATATATATATATATATATATATATATATATATATATATATATATATATATATATATATATATATATATATATATATATATATATATATATATATATATATCGAATATATATATATATATATATATATATATATATATATATATATATATATATATATATATATATATATATATATATATATATATATATATATATATATATATATATATATATATATATATATATATATATATATATATATATATATATATATATATATATATATATATATATATATATATATATATATATATATATATATATATATATATATATATATATATATATATATATATATATATATATATATATATGAATATATATATATATATATATATATATAAATATATATATATCTAGTGTTTGTGTGAGTTTATTTGTGTTTTGTATACAAATCTTCAGTTTTATTCTCCGTTTGAAGTAATTTTGTGCACTTTCTCTTTAAAAGACGAGTTATAAAACCTTCTCCATTCCATCTTGTATTTCTTACTAACACAACCTGACGACGATAGGGTATTCCCCCCATTATTTCTTTTTTTAAAAACACATCAAGACCTTTTGGTATTGAAACGACTTTAAACCTTAAAAATCTTACTTGGAAATTGGAATTATTCTCTATCATGTCGAGTTTATTTTTAAAGAACAGAGAAAAATTCAAAAGAAACAGCAGGCTGAACTTTCTTTAAACTCATTAAAGTTACTGTAGAACTGAATCTGTTCTATATGCCCTTAAGAATTGTATAAAGTATTTGCATGTATTATGTTTCAAAATATGGAATGAAAATCAGAAACAACAAGCAGACATTTCAGAAAACTTACAATTATTTTTAGAATGATTCAGAAACTAGAAGTTGGGTGAGTTATTTATCCAGTAGTGTAAGTCCAAAAACCCCGAGAATGGACTAACACTATTTTACAGTACTAGGCAACTGACTTTATAATTTGATCAAGTGGGGTGGGTCCCAGTACAATAGATTACACAATATTGAGTTAAATGCTATTCCACGCAACAATGTAGCAAAGGTGAGTTTCAAACTTTAGTTCTGACGTCGGGACTCCGGATTTGGACTGAGACTGCTTGACATTAACCCGTCCATTTACAAATAATATTTTGTATAGACACAAAACACATGTTTTTAAAGAGGGAAATACGTCGGATAAAAGAGACTGAATTTTCCTAAAATTTACTATAATTAGGGTCTAAACAACTTAAATAGTTAAGCTACTATTCTACCTGATCGCTAGTGTTGTGAATTTTGGATTTTTGAAAACTTTTTTGTAATGAAAAGAACGTAATCGAAGGGAGAAGTGAGTGAAGGAGGTATGTACATATTTTTTTTAATCCAGTTATTGTCATGGATGAAGGAGGTATGAGTTGGCTTGTTTTTGGAACTGTCAGCAGAACCGTAGAAGCCTTATTGAAAGAGAAACAAAGGTCATGAAAGAGGTATGTGACCACAACTAAATACAACATACCTCTTTTATTCACCTATTCCTTCAATTATAAGAACTAGAGTCGGATTTAAAGTTAGTAGGACTCTAGGCTAAATATGTGATCCGTGCTCCTCAACTACAGGAAAGAGTGGGGGGGGGGGGGGGTGTTGGAATTGTTTTGAATTAAATAAATTAAAAAATTTTAAGTGTTTTAATGAAATTGGGATACACTATTTTTTTGTAAATATCCGATATTGTTACAAAATTTCTAAGGATTTTATTGAATCTCAAGGTGTTGGCATTCTGGAATCTATGAGAATGATAATAAAATATTGTACTCTTATTGTTGCCCTCAAATGGTTCAAAAAGAAATAAAAATGTAAAAAACTAAAAACAACTGATTTCCGGAAAAAAGTAAAACAAATAAGTAATTTTTTTTAATAAGTATATATTTTTTAAAAAACATGGCATTATTCAAGTGTATTTACATTATACAAATCTGTTAATAAAATATAACATTTCTCCAACATAAAAATGTTGTAGTTTACTATAAAAATAAATTTTTCTGTAAGTTGACTTTTGTTTTATATGTGTATGTGATGCGGGCCCCTAGACTTCAGCCTATGTAGCACATGCCTAAATCCGACCCTGATAAAAACAGATTTTATATTAATAAAACTAATGAGTTATAATTATTGCAGTATAACGTATATAAATGACTTTCTATAAGAAATAATCAAGTTCGATTCGATCAACATTAGTATCGACGTCACAATCAATTTCGAAACAGCACTAACCCAGGCGGGAAAATTTATCTTATCTCTCTTGGCGTGATAGCTTTATCCCCCTCTGGACATTTATTCCCTTTTATTTTTCCCTACTCGCATTTAGTAACCCCATTACTATCAAATCTCCAAAAGAAACTTGAGGTAATCTTTTCAAAATTTTTATGTCTCGAAATGAAAAACGATATTCGGTGTTAGAGTTTTGTTTGATTAGGGTTTAGGAAAAATACTGTAAGATAATTGATTTTATTTTAAATAAATCTGAAAAGGTTTTTTCTAAGGTGAATCTTAATTTTTCTGAAGATTATTCTTTTTGACATGAAGAGTGATCTTGTTAGCATATAAAGCATTTATGATAGATTTTATTTTATTTGGAAACAGTGTTTAAACTTCAAAATAAAAAAAAATTATATTTTTATTTTATTTGTAGTGCATGTAATAAATTGACAAATATGACACATTTTATATAAAAAAAATATTTATGGTTGATTAATTTTATATAAAAAATCGAATATATGTATTTATATTTTGTACAATGAATAGTTAAATTATATACAGGGTGTATACGAATGATATTCACGACATTGATTCGCAGTAAAACCTAAAATAAATAAGATATCTAAGATACGTTGCTTCTACATCAGTAACACATGAATTGCATTCTATGCAGTTTTTTTTAATCGTCAACGAAACATTCATCGCAAAGTTCTAAAACATTAACGTTCTAATAAACCATCAAACCGATGAGCTTTCAACTGAGGATGGGTATATGAAAATGGTCTTTACAAATCTGACCCGCAATAAAACCTAAAGGAAATAACAGCACCATATAAATTAAGTTTTATTTATAAGCAAACATTTTAAACAAATTACAAATAAAACTTCATGCGTTTGCTGTTATATGTTCAAGCAACAAAACTAAACCATATTTTATTCTTTTTGAGGTTTTATTGCGTGTCAAAGTATTGTAAATGTAATTCTTATACACCCTTTATAATATCTGGGTCAGATTTGTAAAGACCATTTTCATATACCCATCCTCAGTTGAAAGCTCATCGGTTTGATGGTTTATTAGAACGTTAATGTTTTAGAACTTTGCGATGAATGTTTCGTTGACGATTAAAAAAAACTGCATAGAATGCAATTCATGTGTTACTGATGTAGAAGCAACGTATCTTAGATATCTTATTTATTTTAGGTTTTACTGCGAATCAATGTCGTGAATATCATTCGTATACACCCTGTATATAATTTAACTATTCATTGTACAAAATATAAATACATATATTCGATTTTTTATATAAAATTAATCAACCATAAATATTTTTTTTATATAAAATGTGTCATATTTGTCAATTTATTAAATGCACTACAAATAAAATAAAAATATAATTTTTTTTATTTTGAAGTTTAAACACTGTTTCCAAATAAAATAAAATCTATCATAAATGCTTTATATGCTAACAAGATCACTCTTCATGTCAAAAATAATAATCTTCAGAAAAATTAAGATTCACCTTAGAAAAAACCTTTTCAGATTTATTTAAAATAAAATCAATTATCTTACAGTATTTTTCCTAAACCCTAATCAAACAAAACTCTAACACCGAATATCGTTTTTCATTTCGAGACCTAAAAATTTTGAAAAGATTACCTCAAGTTTCTTTTGGAGATTTGATAGTAATGGGGTTACTATATCTAATGGGGTTATAATATCTAATATTATTATTATATATAATTAATAGGGGCGTAGCAGTTTGAAAATCATACAAGTGGAGCATTTTCATATCCATAATATTTAAAAATATAAAAAAAACTGATTACCAGTTATGGTTGTTAGTAATTATACATTAATTAACAATTAGTTGTTTATTAGCAATTGTTGATCATCAATAATTTGTTAATTAACTAATTAAAAGCAGAAATTTTCCAATACATTTACAGTTTCGACATTTTTAAAAGTAGAATTTTCATAAGTTTCGTAAACGATTAGGAACAGAGCACATATTTTAGTTAAATGGATCTTATTCGGATATTAGTACACATAAAACCTTAATTGAAACTCTATGAGGGGGGGGGGGGCTTTCCTACGCCCATTTTGTGGATATTTCACAACAACAATACATACTTGTTTTTCAAAAATGTTCCTAATTAAATAAATATATTGAGTTTATATAATAAGTAACTTTTAGTTAATTGAAGTTTAGATTATGTATATAAATATACAGGCTAATTAATTTATTAGTAAGTTTTAAAAAAATTAAACATTCTGTAACACTGAATACATTTTCAGTTTTTTTTAAACAGCAAGTCCCTTTTTATTTCAAGAACAAAAAAAAAAACTCTTGTTCTCAAGCAAAAGATATTAAAAAAAAAATAAGTTAACAAAAAAAAACTTAAGAAAAAATCATTTTAATCTTGCGAATTTGGGAGACTTTTAGCAAACAATGCCGAAAATAAAACAATTTTAAAATAATATTCAAAATATGCAATTGTTGAATAATATTTTTTAAAAAAACCTTTTGTTTAAACTAATTCGGAAACCCAATTCAGAGACTTTAATGAACTTTTCGAAACGTACTTATGTCCTCTCTGGAAGGGCATAGGTCCGCAATTGGGGTACCCTTGGGATTTAATTATTTTAAAATAAAAGACAGTATTGATTGCAATTAGGGAGTTAAAAACTAGAGCGAAAGAAATTAGGAATTTTTCCGAATGCAAATAAATGCCCAGCTGAAGAAAAAGATTATTTTCCTAATGACACTTGGTAAACTGAATAACTTTTTTTTTCCAAATGCGATCAATATTTAGTGTGCCCCTTGTCCGATAGATGGCGCATCTATTTATGATTTTTCTTTCCTATATTTTTCCTTGGGGAAATAGTTTTATGATGGGGATAGTTATGTCTTAATCATTAGGTCGTTAACTAATAGTTAGGGGCATAGTCTAGGACAGTGGATTTCAGGCTTTTTCTCTCACGTACCCCTTGATAAAACTTTTTATTTATGGGTACCCCCTTCTCTCATATCCCTTTGCGCTTGTCTTTCTACACAAATAAAGTTTGTTTTTGATGTGAAGTAATATTCTTAGGTTAGCTAGTAAAATAATCAAATATCTCAAAATGATGTCATTTACAGGCTTTAAATTTGAACTTTACTTATAACAGTTATTTTTTATTTTAGGTGTTTTTTGTTATCACTTTTATTGCACTGTCAAAAATAGGAACTCAAAATTTTTATTGGTTATTTTACTATATACATTGAAACAATAATCCTTGTAAAACATAATTTTTTTTTTTCAGAATTGAAAAATGTTAATTTTTAACTTAGATATGAGGAAAGACAAGGAATCAACAAACAAGGAAAAAAGTTCTTGGCGGCCATCTTTGATTCGCCATTTTGGAATGAAGCACAAATGTAAAATCAGGGGACTTTTCAGGATTTGTTATACATGCAAAAAGGAAATAATCCTGAAAATTTCAGCGAATTATGAATTACCATCATATAAAATCCTAAATTTACTGGGCTAATATTAAAGTAAAGATTGCCGAAAAAAAAATAGTATCTAAAATCAACGATAACGAGTATTCCGGCTCTGACCCATCAGAAAGATAATGTATAAAAAAAGTTATAATAGACGGACATTTTAATCAACACTGTTAAAAATAGGTACTCAAAAATAAGTAAAATGTACTCCTCTTTGAGTACATTCGATGCTAATCATGGCTCCGAATACATAAGTTTCAATTTTGAAAAAGACATGCCCTCGAAACTGATTATAATGAATAAAAAAGTAGATGTTAGCCTACATAGGCTGCAGTCATAAACCACTTTCAATAAATATCGACAATTACAACCGAGACTTATTGTGAATCGAACCCAGATCCTCAGGCAAAGCATTCCAGAGTCTTATCCGTTAAACTACCAGGGAGACTTGAAGAAGTTGTAAGCAGAAGAAATGTGGAAAAGGTGTGCCAAAATCATGGGAAGTTAGATAATTGAGTTGTAATAACTCAGTTTCCATTTAAGCAATCGATCTCAAATAATGTGGTAAACCATCTTCTGAACAAACTATTTTAAATTTGTCAAGTCACTTTATTAAGATGGCTTGAACAAAAGCTGAGATTAGAAATATTAAATCACACTGCTCTTTTTTGAAAAAGTACGGTTACTTAAATTTGAGTACGTCATCGCTTATTTACGATGCATTTGTACTAAATAAAAAACGTGTAGTTTCAGGAATTCATTTTAAGTACCCTTTTTTACAGTGTATTTCTCTGTACTCTTAACAGGACCGCCAAGAAGTCCTTAGGGTACGTGTACCCCAGTTTGGTATAGAAGAATGACCAGTAGAAAAAAATAATTAAATTTCTTACATGAAAAAGTCTCATTTTTTACATTAAATATAACATAATTAGTATTAAAAATATAAATATTATGTTAATTAATAATATTAAAACATAAATATTATTAAAAACTGTATATGGGTCTGAAAATGTATTGAGAGTGGCTTAAAAAAGTAATTTAAATATTTTATATATATATATATAGAAGTTAAATAAATTGTAAGTAAAAATACGAAAATAAAAAAAATATGACATAACTATATAATCGACAGATATGAATTAACTGAATTTAAGATACTCAAAAACTATTCTTTACAATATTTAGATATACAATAATTTTAATTAAAGTTTTAAGGTCATATTATTTATTACCGCTTAGTATTAAATAGAACGTTTTACACATTGCCACTTTATTTAAAGCAATAAATTATAATTAATTTTTTTAATACGCATTCGCACTCTGATATTAAAACATATTATTAAAGAAAAAAAATATGGAACCCAATCGTCTGGAGGGCTATTTGAATGAAAACATAAATGACGAAATGAATTTATACGATATTAAATTTCATTTATTTTATTTTTCTGACATTAATTTAAGTGAGCATAAATATTAATAAATCAAGCGACATATTTCGATTAAGCGAGTCTTCATAGATAAATAAATACAAAAGAAATACTAATAAAAATGTTTCTTTTAAAAAACTAAATCCACGTTACCTTTACGTGATGTGATTAAAAATAATGTTTCATGCAGCATTTATTGAAATGGCACGGACTTTCAACGAATATATATTAATTACTTTGCGATTCCAGACAATGAGAAAACAGTTTGAATGGATGGTTACTAAATGTGAAGAGCCTTCAAATTGTATCCTCACAAAATTTTAATTACTTTTACGAAAAGAAGGTATGAGAGAGAGAGAAAGACATGGAAGAACGGTGTTGTTTAGTTAAAAGATGTTTTGTTGATATTTTTTGCTAATAAAAATGACAATTATTTTTATTTTATAGGATATTAGTTTGGTTTTAAAGCTTGTAATTGCTTTTACATAAAAAATAAATTAACAGAAAAAATACACAATTATAACAGGAGGACAATACGAAAGAACAAATGCAAAAAATGAAATATCGATGTTTAAATCATCTCAACGGGCAGCTTGACAGTGTCATTTTAAGATATTATGACAGTTTCACAGGAAATGTTGGATTAATGGGCGTTACAAAATTGTTGAGAAATTTGTATGCTGTTCGTTAGATGAATTAAGGATTTTTGTTACTGTTAAAAACTATTTTGCACCATGCGTTAAAATATCACGTGTTTGGTCGTGACTGTGTAACAAACAAACCAATTTAAACACTGTAAAAAAATACTTAAAAATAAGTACCTGAACCCAGCTCTTTTTCTTTGAGTACAATTGAATCGTAAATGAGCAATGGCGCACTCACATTTAAGTAACCGTATTTTCTCAAATATGAGCAGTGTGATTTAATATTGCTGGGTATCAGCTTCGGTTCAAGTCATCTTAACAAAGCAACCTGGTAAACTCAAAATAGTTGTTCAGAAGATGGTTTTTATCATTTTTGGATGTGGATTGCTTAAATGGAAACTGAGTTACTACTACTCAATTTTATAACCTTCCATTCTTTTGGCATACCCTTTAAACATTTCTTCTGTTTATAACATCATCAAGTCGCCCTGGTAGTTTAACTGATAAGGCCCTTATCTACGTTCCAGACGTTCTGGGTTCTATTCACGGCAACTCTTCATTTTAATTGTTGATATTTATTGAAAGTGTTTTATGAAGGCAACCTATGTAGGCAAGCATCTACTTTTTTATTCATTTTTACCCATTTTACTCATTTTTGAGTACATGTCTTTTTCAAAATGGAGACTTATATATTCAGAGCCATTATAATCATTGAATGTACATAAACATGAGTACACTTCACTTATTTTTAAGCACCTATTTTTAACAGGCGAAAATCCGAAAGGTCTATTTAGAAAAAGGACCATTAACACTCTCAGTCAATACAATTTTTTTTTCAACAGATTTCCTGAAAGCATTCCGCGATATAAATGGTATCGTAAAGAGTTACTTTTGAAACCGACCCATTAAACCCAATTCTCACAATCATCTCCCGTCCCAATCCAAACCGTCCACGTCCCGCGCAATCCGATCTGCTAATCTGGGGGGCTGTTAGGTGAGACCCCAGCGGAAGTTGTCCTGGCAGAGAAAGAAAAGAAGAAGACGAGATCCCAGCATTATCTGGCACGCCAGCGTCCTTCCCCGAGAGTTCCTTATCTGCTAATGACGTCGAAAGGGGAGACCGACTCTGAGGGCCATTTTTCTTCGAACATCTGCTGGAACACCGGTGTCTCTTGCCTTTTATCTTTTGGGAGGGGGTCATCGTAATACCGGTATCCATTTAGTGGATTGATGTCGGATGACATTGTTTTTTTTGTTGTAATTAGTGATAGTGGTGGTGGTGGGGATTCACAGAAGTTTCTGTAAATGGTACGTATAGGAGTAATCGCAGTTCTTAAGCTTTGTAGAACTAAATCTATATTTCTATGACTAACTTCCCATATGTATGGAAACCTCATGTTATAATTTTTCTCTATTTTGTATGCTATTTGCTAAATCACTAATCTGTAACGTGCAACATAGAGGAAGAGATAGATTTTTAATACTGATGAGGTAGCACTATTAAAATCTGTAAAAATATTTTATACTGCCCAAACAATTTTGAAAAATGTTGATGTAATATAATTGTTGAATTTTGAAATGAACCTAATGTTCAACTTCTTTGTCATCTTGGAGGCCTCAGAGGCCGAGCGGTTAAAGGCGTCAGCTGGGAAACGAAGGTTCCCGGTTCGATGCCAGGCGATGGACTTGACATAGAAAAGTAAAAAGTAGTGATCTTGTAATCGGAGGGTTGCCAGCTTCGCTATAAAATACTAGAAAAGTCGCCCAGAACATCTGCAAAAATTAACGGCGTGTATACGGGACTTGTGCACTATAAATCTAATCGGGGTCCAAAGTCCCGACGTCTATTGAATGCGCTGGGTGCCAGTTCAGGTGTTTCCTCGTCATCTGACCATGGTTCAGAAATACGAGGCATCGTTCCCGGGTCTTTCCTTCGAGATAGGCATTGAACCGTCGTCAATAGCCCACTGTGCAGCTCTAGTGCGACGTTAATTAATAAAACCAAACCAAAATAAACCTTATCATCTTGTCTTTGTTTTTATTTTGTGCATATCTGTTTTTCTAATATATGTATTTTATTGTATATGCAGTTTTTAAAATATATGTATTTTATTGTATATACAGTTTTTAAAATGTGTGTATTTTATTGCATATGTAGTTTTATTGCATTGTCTGGGCGGGTTTTGGGGATTTTTGACAACATTGTGTCTAATAAATAATAATAATAATAAAATAGCTAAACTTTCAGGTAAACTGCAAAAATTCTTTATATCTTAAACCAACTTCCCGTTTCTATAAAAAAAAAATGTATGTAAGAGATTTTTCAATTGAGCACCAAGTCGCATTTTGCCTTCAAATATGATTGGATGGTCTTGTTATCACTTGAATGATAACGCTTCAATCACTCTGCTATTCAAAGCTCATATCTTCACACATAAGCTTTCAAATTTCCTATGTACAGATCAGCAATATTTTTAGCAAAAATATACCCTGTATATTTATTTTAGACGTTATCCGAGTGAATGTACGGAAATGCCACAGTGATCTCGAGTAGTGGATTCTGCACGACAAGCAATCGTCCAAAAGGATTTGTAAATGTAAAGTTAATATTGACCGGGATCTTCCCAAGCATTTTTCAAAATTGAATTTCCTGGGTGTTCGTACCTTTGTTGCCGTACCGATTTCTGCAGCTGACTATTCGAGAGCTGACGCATGTCCTTTTTCTGTACCTTTGGTTTGGAATCGGTCTTTTGAAATACGAAATAACTTGGAAAATATCGTTGTGTTCTTTTCAATCTGAAACCTGTTTATAGGCAGCAAATTTGGGGAGCTTTATATTGAAAGCGGTTGTCAACAAAACGGATCGTGGTTTTGAATGTCACTGGTTAAGAGAGCGTTCATTTATTACGTTATTCTATTTTTCATTTTTATATCTCATTCTCTCTATACGGATTGACACGTTTGCGAATATGACTGTATTGTTTCAGCGAAAATAAAGTATATATTTAAACTACTTAGAGCAGTTTTAATGGTTCACTTTTGAGAAATCATGCAAAAATTGCGAATATTTTAAGTATTTCGTTATTTTTTTTTAAAATTATAACTACAAACCAAAATTTAATTAAAAAAATCACTCTGGATCATTTATAAAAAATAGTTTAAAATAGAGACTGTAAAAAGATTTAGAGTTTTACATAAAAAATCGTAAGATAAGTATACGGAAATGTTTAAAAAAATTTAGAAATTTTACAAACTCTTGATTTTTACATTAAATAACGTCCAATTTACTAATCATATTAAAAAAAATATATATTCACCTTATTTCTTGAACATCTCATAACAAGCTCCCTTAATTTCATAATTTTTTATCATTTATTTTTTACTTTGTGAGCGAAATAATACGCGAAAAAGTTGCATATTAAAATTCAAGCCTAAAATCTGAAAAAAAAGCATTCTTCGATGTTTTAACAACGAGTTTAATTAGCAATATATAATTTATGTGTGAATATTAAAAAATAATCTTTATGATATCGGAAAGGTAGTTTTAAGAAACATTAATAGATTTTTTTAATAAGAAGATATGTATTTTTAAATTATTTATAGTAGTATAGAAATCTCATTTTAAAAATGAGGGTGAAATTTTTTCAAATATGCGTGTTTGAAGTGTGATGCGTGTTTAAAGCTTTAACAAAATTATAACTTCAAATTAAAAAAAAAATGCTTACATGTTTTTTTAGTGTAGACATATTTTTACATCCCGTAACAAATTTAGAGTTCTCGTCTAAAAATGGCGTGAGATACTCGATGAACAAAATCACTTGTAAGCGAAATTTTATAGAACGGCGACTTTAATATTAAATAACTTCTAAAACAATAATTGTATTGAAACAAAAACATCTTCATCTTATTTCCCATATATTTCTTAAGAAACTCATTTCGTAATTTTAGAATATTTACTTTTGAGATACGATCCAAATAACAGCGAAATAAATTAAATTTCCCCATAGGGCTTCGTTTTTTTTAAAAAAAAAAACAGAGAGATAACCCAGCAAAACGCAGCAAGGACTCAATGACAATCAAACACATATATTTTTTAAGAAAAATACCAATTTGTTTTTAAAATCATATTATTCAACAATGCACGGCTTAACCCAGATAAATCACGAACGCATTTTAGTCTAGCAATCCCTAAACTGAATAACGAAAAACAGGTTTATAAGCATAAAGAATGAAACTTAATACGTCTGCAAATTCCAACAAACGGAATAAAAGCAGCTGAGTATTTCTTACCAAGAGAAAGAAAAGTCCAGTGTCTGTCACCGTACCGCCAAACTATTTTCTTTTGAAGGCGCTTGAAAGAAACACCGATAGAAAATACTTAAAAGAGCAGATGCTTAGATACAAGGATTTTACAAAAGCCCCTTATAAGAATAGAGGTTTTGCTGAGCTGAGAGAACGCAAAAATAAAAAAAAAAGGGGGGGGGGGGGCGACCACTGACAAAGTAGCTTGTTTTCCTGTAAAAAGGATGCAAAATTTTTTACGCTTCTCAGCTAAATCTTTTTGTGGTTTTTCAATTTGTGATTTTTTCGTCTTGGGTTTCCGTGTGCAGGATTTTATCATTAGGAAGACGATAAATAAAGCAATGTTGACCTTTTCGTGAATCTGCTGTTTTTTATATGGCAAAGTCTCAATTTTAGAGAGTAAAAATCAGTGTATAAATTTAATAAAATACTTTAAAACGATTTTATTTTGACAAAAAATAATTTATTCCGATTGAAGTTCTCTGATTACTTCACAATTTTGTGCCTGTAAAATGTAATATCTGAAGTACAAATAATGTTACGTAAATCACATTTTGCAATTATGTTACAGATGAGGGCGTGTTGTTACCGGTATAAAACGTGATGTGACTGATATAAGACGTGATGGTACAGGTATAACACTTTATAATATTGGTGTAGGACGTAAAGATACTGGTATAGGGCTTTATTATACTGGTATTCATATTCAATACCAGTATAATCAAGCCCTATAATTTAAAATAAAAGAAGATTAAAAATATAGAACTACCCTCTAATTTTTAATATGTAAAAAAATTATAATTTAAAATTTAATAGAATTAATTTTAATACAATTAATTTTAATAGAACCAATTTAAATAGAATTAATTTTAATAGAATTAATTTTAATATAATTAATTTTAATATAATTAATTTTAATATAATTAATTTTAATAGAATTAATTTTAATAGAATTAATTTTAATAGAATTAATTTTAATAGAATAATTTTTAATAGAATTAATTTTAATAGAAATAATTTTAATAGAATTAATTTTAATAGAATTAATTTTAATAGAATTAATTTTAATAGAATTAATTTTAATAGAATTAATTTTAATAGAATTAATTTTAACAGAATTAATTTTAACAGAATTAATTTTAACAGAATTAATTTTAACAGAATTAATTTTAATAGAATTAATTTTAATAGAATTAATTTTAATAGAATTAATTTTAATAGAATTAATTTTAACAGAATTAATTTTAACAGAATTAATTTTAACAGAATTAATTTTAACAGAATTAATTTTAATAGAATTAATTTTAATAGAATTAATTTTAATAGAATTAATTTTAATAGAATTAATTTTGATAAAATTAATTTTAATAGAATTAATTTTAATAGAATTTTTTAATTTTTAATAGGGTTAACCCACTAATTTTCAATATGTCTAAAATTTTAACAGAACTAACCTAAATGTGTTGATAAGATCATAATCTAACTTTTAATAAGAATAACCACTTATTTTAAATAGGGCTAATCTTTATATTTTAGAAGAACTAGCCTCTATATTTTAATAGAACATGCCTCTAAATTTTCATTGGATAAATCTCAAACTTTTATAAGGCTAACCTTTAATTTTTAAATGCAATAATTTATTCCTGTAACTTTTAGTTTTAGTTTTCAATTTTAAATTTCTCTTTCTACAATTGTGGAACCAACGCTAAAAAAAGTGTTTTGTCCCGTGAAGGTAAATGCAGATAACTATTCTTCCTTTGCATTGAAACACATACAGATTCCACTGGATGTCTAATAGATCTCCAGAACGTCTAATGGATAACAAAGACTATAAATGGATATCCAGTAGATAATACTGGGTATGTGGGAAGTTACTTTCAATGGTGTTTTGGATAAATAAAAAAATGAGATCGATCGAAAATTTGGATGCGCATTGAGTAATGAAGTAATCTAGTTTCTTTAAATGCGCAAAAACACATTTTGACTGGTTACTCTTCAATTAAGATGTGCATATACCTTAAAAATCCTAAAATCCGCAATTTTTTTATTTAAAACCTAGCTTTAACAGATAATAGCTAAATTGAAACAATTTTATATATTAAACTCCTAATACCTTTTAAATTGTGTTTATTTTTGTAAAGATAAACATTGAAAAAAAAGTCTATTGTTTGAAACTTTAAGCTGTATTTATGAAGAACTAATTTAGGCAGCATGAAAGTAAATTCAAACAAAGAAAATTTAAGTTTAAATAATCCAATTTGTAAAATTTAAACTGTATTATAAAAAAAATAATGTAAGGCATGATACCTCTATTAAAATATAATACTAAATGAGGATGTATTTGTTAAAATTTAAAATTTTGGGGTAGTTAAAAAACCTATTATTCTTGAAAAAAATATATGTTGTTTAAAAAATTTGAAAACAAAATATTATTATTACAAAACTATTTTATTAGGATGGAAACTTTTCGTAGGTTCAAAATAACAATACATTATTTTCCCTCTCCAATAAAAGGTTAATTTCTAAACTGATAAGAAATATGATAATCACTGTTATAGTAAGACTCAATGTTAATTAACAAATAAAGTTTTTCGTTACATATTTTTTTTCATCGCCCATTCTGTTATTATGTTATATTTGTAACACTTGTAAACTGTGCAAAACTTAGAAAGGCTGACACAAAAATGTGGTGTATTTCAGAAACCTAATATTCTTGAAAACAATATATGTTGTTTCAAAAATTTGAAAACAAAATATTATTATTACAAAACTATTTTATTAGGATGAAAACTTTTAGTAGGTTCCAAGTAACAATACATTATCTTCCCTTTCAAATAAAAGGTTAATTTCTAAACTAATAAGAAATATGATAATCACTGTTATAGTAAGACTCAATGTTAATTAACAAATAAAGTTTTTCGCTACATATTTTTTTTCATGGCCCATTCTGTTATTATGTTATATTTGTAACACTTGTTAATTTGTGCAAAACATTGAAAGGCTGACACAAAAATGTGGTGTATTTCAGAAACTTAATATTCTTGAAAACAATATGTGTTGTTTAAAAAATTTGAAGTCAAAATATTATTATTACAAAACTATTTCATTAGGATGAAAACTTTTAGTAGGTTCCAAGTAACAATACATTATCTTCCCTTTCCAATAAAAGGTTAATTTCTAAACTAATAAGAAATATGATAATCACTGTTATACTAAGACTCAATGTTAATTAACAAATAAAGTTTTTCGCTACATATTTTTTTCATCGCCCATTCTGTTATTATGTTATATTTGTAACACTTGTAAACTGTGCAAAACTTAGAAAGGCTGACACAAAAATGTGGTATATTTCAGAAACCTAATATTCTTGAAAACAATATATGTTGTTTAAAAAATAAAATTATTATTAGAACAAAATATTATATTATTATTAAGACAAAATATTATATTATTATTAAGACAAAATATTATATTATTATTAAGACAAAATATTATATTATTATTAAGACAAAATATTATATTATTATTAAGACAAAATATTATATTATTATTAAGACAAAATATTATATTATTATTAACCCTCCTGGCGGCAACGACGAGATATCTCGGAAACTTTTCTGTACGGAAAGCGGCACAGGACGAGTATACTCGTCTAGCTTTTCTACACCCTGAGCGGCACCGACGAGTATTCTCGTCTCTTATCTTTTTTCCTTCCCCCCAGACCTCCCATAGCTTACTAATTGGGGGCTGGGCTGAAAGACATATGGAAGTTCTTTCCCCTGTTGGGGGAAGGACACTATTCACTTTTGTAGAAGACGGCAATCTTTTAGTTGTCTACTTGAGAAGCGTAAAGTGATGATTTAAAAACTTAATATTGATTTTTTAAATTAATTTTAGATGTTGTCTTCCATTAAGTATTCGAATTTATATTTAGCTGGAATGTTGATATTATTAATAGGAACGAAACTGTTAATGTACTGAATATAATAATTGCTATTTTAAAAAACTTAAGAGAAAAGTTATGAAAGAAAATATTTTTGGTTCTGATTTATCGGAAAAATTAAGGAATTAAAATATTAAGGTTTAATTATATCCTTTTATTCGGATTTAAATTGGGATGGTGACCATTGAAAGTTTTAATACAAAATTCTAATAGTTTTTCAGTTTATTAATATGTATTAAAAAATACATTTCAAATAACAAGTTATTTCATTTAAATAAAATTATTTGATCTAATTCAAACTATTTCATCTAATTAAAATTATTTCAACTAATTAAAATTATTTGATCTAATTAAAATATGTCAAGTAATTTAAATAATTTCATCTGTTTTAATTTTTACATTAAATTTAAATTATATATGTACTAATTAAAAGTATTACATCCAATTAAAATATTATAGTATTTTACTTAAATTATTTCATTACTTATTAAATTTATTATTTTAGAAAAGTTTTTACTGATTTTTTTTTGCTGGAAATAATAAATGTTATTGATTGATTAATAATTGGTTACAAACAATTTATAAATTTATTAAAATTAAATTATGACAAATCTTATAGAATAAACTTATATTTTGAAATTAATTCATTAATTTTTCGAAATATTTTTTAATATATCAAAGCGTTATTTACAGGAGCAGTTTTTTTTTTTAAAGTTTTAAAAATCCTCGATTACAAAATTTTAATTTTAATCTATCATTTGATTATAAGAAATATTTGATTTGTATAAGTTTTTTCAAATTCATTGAGTTATTACAGAAATTACTTAAACGTACAGCAATTATTCTACGATTTTTTATTTACAACTGTAATATTTATATTGGGCATGCTGAAATGCCCAAGTTAATCTTGTTCTATCCCAGACAAATACTATTAGAAACTTATCATGTGATGAGGGGATATTGCACGTTATATCTTTCATGGATCAATACCTCTAGGAAAGAGGCTGTATCCCCTAAATCGATTCGTCAGCGAATATGTGCATCAAATGTGAGAGAGTAAAATATAAAAAACTTTTTTTGTATGCTTCCAATTTGTCAGTTTACAACCGGGAGATTATATATACGGTTTGGTTCGATTAATTTACGTCGCATTAGATTTTGGTTTTGGTTTGGTTAAATAACGTCGCACTAGAGCTGCACAGTGGGCTATTGGCGACCACGTCGCATTAGAGCTGCACATTGGGCTATTGGCTACGGTTCGGGGTATATCTCGAAGGAAAGACCCAGGAACGATGCCTCGTATTTTTGAATGGTCAGATGACGAGAACACAACCTGAGATGGCACCCCATGCGACCTCAATAGGCGTCATGACATTGTTTCGAGATCAGATTTATCTTGCACCAGTCCCATATACACGCCAGTATAATTTGTTGGATATTCAGGACGACTTTCTAGCATTTTTGTAGCGAAACTGGCAACCCTCCAATCGCAAGTCCCTACTTTTTTTTAATTGTCTTTGTCAAGTCCAACGCCTGGGCTCGAACTAGTAATCCTCTGATTTCCAGCTAAAGGCCTTTTTGCATTGAACAACTGGAGGCCCCAGATTATAAATACAAAATGTGGGTTAAATCGTAAGATTAATTATATTATTAAGATTATTAACTTACAAAAAAAATTGTGGAAATATTTTTTAAATGTTTTAATTTATTATAAAATAAGATTGGGAGTCTTTCGTAATCCTGTTAGTATTAACTTTCACATATACAAATTCTCCATATGTTATACATTCTTTCCTTTGCTATTCGCTAAGCTGTAGAGTGTGCCCTAAAGTCAAATCGGGTCGGTTGATTCCAAAATCCTATAACTCTTATTGTTGGTGGAAACTATTTGCAGTTGTGTAGGATTGTACAGTGAGCCCACGTGTTAGGCAATGTGAGTGTTTCTGAGAAGGCTCTAATGACAATTTAAATTTTCATAATGCCCGACTCTAGACTGGATTCCGGGGAAATAAAATGTGTCGGTGAAGTGGTTGTGTTTTTTATTTTGTTAGTAAATACCAATGGCTAACAGACCCGGTTTCCAGTCGAAAAGAAAAGCACAAACAAGCACCATTCTTTTGTACGACTGCGGCCTTTCACCAGGTGTGTTTTCAGGGGCAATTGAAAACTGCTTGCGAGTGGAATGAACAAAGCGGTTCAACGATGACCCCGGACAAAATCTGCAAAATGATATGGGGGGGGGGGGGACGAGAAAACATAATGGTGGAAAATAGAAATCCATGGTTGATAGGTTTAATACGAGCGGGAAAAGAAAGAGGTTGTTATAAGGTAAACATTAGGTGAATATGTGATTTCTGTAATTGAATAATTAATCTTATCAGATTGTACGGTACGGAATTCAGATAAACTCTTTTTGTTTGCGCCGTGTGGAATAATTAAAGTTTCTTATTTGTACAATTTTTTTTTACGGAATCAGAAACTTATGTAAAAAAGGCATATTTTTGTACACAATTCCATCAACATTGTCCATGTCATTCCATCAACTGCCAAATTAACTATAAAAATGCGTGCTTTATAGTAAAAACGTAATTTATTGCAGTAACTAACTAACTGCAAAATTTGATTTTTATTTTTAAAGTAAGGAATAAATATTATAATTGAATTATGCGCTACATCCACATCGGGAAGATGTTATCTAATATTTTAAATTTTCTATATCAATTTTAAAAATCAATGTTATAAAAGATATAATATTTTTTTTTATTTTCAGATAATTTGAAAAAAAGTACACTTAGTTTATGAAATAAAGGATTTAATTTTAACATATTCAGATGACGAGCACAGACCTGAGCTGGCACCAACTTCATTTAACATAGGCGTGAAAACTTTGGATCATGGCAGGTTTAACGTGCACAATTCCCCTATACACGGTTGATGTTTATTGCGGAGGAACGGAACTGGCAACTGTCCGATTTATTCTTTAAATAAATTCGAAAATCTTACACAATTATTGTCGGATTAATTTAAAATACTCTTTTCCTAGCTTTATAAGACACTGGGTCTCCATAGTAAAGTTGTAAATTTCGTAATTGGCGAGCTGTGAGTTCAAATATCGACTTCAACTGCGCAGCGAGGTAGTGATCAGGGGGTTGCAGCTTCGTACATTTTCATACGCAAAAAAAATGTCCATCCTAAATAAATAGCGGATTTGTGCACGTTTAATCTGTCGTGGCTCGAAGTCCCCACGACTGTGTCAGGTGCATAGGGTGTTTGCTCAGGTCTTGTCCTAGTCAGCTGATCATTGTCAAAATTACGACTCCCGGGTTTTCCTTTATGGAGAGATCCTGAACCAAAGCCCGTGCTATGTCACCCAACCCCTATTCATTATGATGTATAGAGAGCATTCTGTGTAAAAATACTACGACATGACAATTGCGGACCCGCCCTGCTGCTGCCTGTTGACCAAAGAGGCGCATTGTTTGCGAAAACTAGTTCCTCCATACGGAAGCCACGTGCAATCCAAAGTTAGGTTTTCTTAGAAAGGTGCGAATAGCAGCTGGTGGATCACATCTTGTCCTGCTATGTGTTCAGGAAGGGGGGGGGGGGGGGGTAAACTTGTTAGGAATAAAGAAGTTCTTTTGAGAGCTGTGGTTTGTGTTGTTCAAGTAACCCCTAAGTTACGCTAGTTTTTCATTGTAAGCTATTTTTTTGAAGAAAAAATAATCTGATTATATATTCATTTTTATTAAGAAGGTATATGTGTGTCGTTTAATTTTAAAAATCAAATTAGTGGAATTTGGGGAATAGCCATTAATTAGGTCTGACTATACAGGTTAAAATGTAAGGAAATCCAATTCTGGAACAATGAAACAAAAGACGTTCGAGAACTGTATCAGGCTTCGCAGCAGGTCCCTTTTTTTTCCCTAAAAGTCCTTTTTTTTTTAAAAATACGGTCCCTTATTTTAGCAAAAATATTTTTTCCCCTTTATGCCTATGATAACACATTTCTGGCCCTTTCCCCTCTCCTATTTAACCAAATATTAATTATATTTATTTTGAAATCGCCATTACAAAAATCACCATTTATGTTAGTATTTATGTTGGGTCTGCTAATAGGGTGTTGCAACTCTCGAAATATCGTTAAATCAGGAGCAGGCTTACTGTTTTTGTCTTTACAAATGTAATTAATCACATTGGTGTAGAATATAGGGCCATGTGTAAAAAATTTCTGTCCTTCCAGAACCACCGGATCTCGTTTATGCATTGTATCAAAAACAAAATGTAAATGAAGACCTTGTTTAGGAGAAGAATGATAAATAGCAGGTTCAAGTGTAAATTGTAATTATATATATTCCCAGTACCTCATATTGTAATTAGAAAAATACTGTTCGATTTACATTTTATTTGTAAAATAGACATAAGTGGCATAAGTATAACTGCTAAATTTCAATTCGGACCATAATTTTAAAATTAAAAACAAACACACGTGAGATTATTGAAAACATATTAAAAAAGTATTTTCGCACAATAGTTACATGCCCAATAATTTCTAAATGAGCAGATACAATTTGAATTTTTCTGTTACAAGCAACTAATTTTTCATTTAGATGTCCAATAGTTGCCAGTGCGCGACTAGCATGTATTGTTACATAGAAAATATAGCTTTTTTTTATTTAAAACTCTTTTTGCTCTATTGAGTTTTTCCTATAATTTTGTATCTAACATTGATGACCTAAAATTTAATGAGTATTTAAGTTTTATAGGTCCTTTTTTTAAAGATTTTTAGTCCCTTTTCCCCTAGGGACACATGTAAAAAGTGTTACGAGCTCTGCTATATAGAAAATTCGAAAGTTTTTTAAATCTGTTATTTAAACGTTACCAAAAAAACAAAACACAGTTGAGCTACAAAGAGAAATAAAACATCTTGTATAAACGTAGCACGATGTCCCGAAAAGCAATTTTTCAGGTTCTTTTTAATCAATACAACTTCCAATAGCTGATTACGAAATATATTTAAACTGAATATATCCCGAGGCAAAATATTAATATGACACGTGTATGCCCTTCGTATGCCCGACTGATTTATAGTATGCGAGAAATATGCCAAACATGCTATCGAACTGATGATCGCGGAGGCTGTATGCCAAGAGTATGCGAACGGCATATGCTTCCGATTTCGATCCAATTTATAGCAACATTAATTGGATGTTTACAACTTCTTCAGTTCCACTTCATTATTTATGGGTTGTTTGAGGAGAATTACAAAAGCACACTGACTCGGCTTTTTTATTCCTACGATCTTATTTTACTCTATAGACTTGACTTGTTGGAGTGTTTTTGTGAGACGATGTGGCCAACGGTTTTTCGAATAGTATTCCAATTACACTGTTTGCGTTAGTTATACGGTCGAAGACAAAGGAAAAAATTGTTGTTTCTGCCAATCTCATTAGAGGCTAGTTGAGGGACTGTGAAATAAAAACTGTGCTGTACGATGGAATACTGTGAACGGTTCAGCCAAATACACAGAGGAATACCTCCCACAGTGGAGAAAGGTGCAAGCTTAACATGAATAATAAATTCGGATGGTTCCTCAGTAGAGTCTCAGGACGTGAATGAATTTATTACGGAAGATATATCTTCAGGTGCTGGTGGAATCAAGGTAGGAGTTACCAATAGACGCATTAGGCCCGTGCCTAGAGGCCACAACTTTTATTTAACTAACTAAAATTTATTCAACTTACGCGTGCTCATATATACTTAAAAAATATGCGTATTTTTCAAAATTGCAACATAAGATTCGAAGCTATTATAAACGCATGAGGTATTCTAAACTGATTTCGAATTAACTTTCTAGTTTGTTATATTTAATTTTTTAAATGAATATATTATTACGTCGCACGATAATTAAGGGTGTCATCTTAATAAATGAGAAGAGAACGCTGTGATACACTGTCCTTGTCTGACGAATAAAAATTAAAATAATTGAATGGTAGTAATTGTACGAAACCAGCATGGAAACACTGGCACTCTACTGCTTCTACGTCCTGTTGACAATGATTATACATAATCACTATTTCAAAAATAAGCAATAATAATCATTAAATCATAAACAACACAACTACACTAAAATCCATTAACATAATATCTTAACCAAATTGTATTCAATAACTATATAAGAAAAATGTGCCCATCTCTACTCAGATGACGTGGAAAGAATGAAACTCTTATAAAATGGAAATTTTAATGAGGAAAAGTTTTGACCATGCAATTAAAATTGTTTTGAATATAACGTAATCTATAAAAGTCTAAAATAAGTAAATGTAAGGTTTAAAATTGGAAATTTAAGAAAGGAAGTAATAAAACGATTTAAAAATTCGTACAAAGAGCGGTCATTTATTACGCCACGCTATTTTTCATTTTATTTGTCTATCCCTCTTCTCCATGTCACGCACTGATACATTAGTTTTAATCCTCCCCATACTTTCCTCCCTCCCCCTTGTCTCCACAATACATTTTTGCAGTTAAAAGACAGTCATTAGGGCCGCTTTTTCTCACACCGGGAAAACCGGAGTCGGGTACGGCACCGGCAGCAGGTGGTAATGTTATTAAATTAGAACTTTTCACGTAGCCCGATGCGGCAATGTATACCGTAGCATTGCATCCGGCGCCATCACCGGTACTGGTTTTCCCGGTGTGTGAAAAAACAGCCTTAAACTTACACTCTATTTACTTTATTCAACATCCCTTTAGAAAGGCTGGGAATTTTATTACAATAGACTTGTATCATTGTCTGTAAAACAAAACAAAAAAATGCACCCAACCCCTAACATTTTGCTATTTCTTCGCATATACTTATAGTCAGTGCTCGATTTCTAAAAATAGAGGTACCAGAACAGTAACCTTCCGTGGAGTGTGGGAGTGCAATGCAGCATCCATCAAACCCAAATCTGGAATCATAATAATTTTTTACTAAAGAGAGGGACCGGAACGCCGTTCCGGAGCGTTCCGGCTATACATTTAAACATTTTAGGACGGAACACTATTAATTATTTTTAATAAGAGTAAGACTTTTAAATATAATTAATATTGTTTGATATTTTTACATTTCGCGGCTTTGGTAAAATATTGTCTATACTATAAATCTGCAACTTTATTTTGAAATACTTAGATTTACGAAGCGGGTAATCAAAAAATTATATAATCCACATAACAATAAAAAATAAAACATATATTTAGTTATTAATATTTTTTTTGTATTAGGAAAATAGTAACGTGTATGCTCTCAGTTATCAAACACATCTTCTAAATGTTAAATCTTCATTTGTTGCGCAGAGGCAAAAGTTGTAAAGAAAAACTACTTCCTTGAAAAGAAAAAAATGCTATCTGTACAAAACACTGTGCAGTGCGATAATGCACACTTTAAACTAAATCTCCCTTTACTGAGCACAACCACATCTGCGAACTAAACCGAGGGTCATTTCAACACCGGCCTTTGTATACTAATGATCTTTTGCCACGGGCGCAAGGGAACGCGTTGTCGCGAAAGAAGACGAAACCCCTCCCTTCTGGGTTCGGTCCCTCAGTCCGCTAATTGAGCAATACATCACTGTCACTTGGAAAAACCGCAAAGGGGGAATGAAACTTGCCTCTTAAAACTACCTGCCGCTAAGAAGGCCATAGGCTTTTAAGATGGGTGACGCTCAGCAGGTAAATGGAAATTGGACATCGGTCACTGGGAGGGTTAAGACAAAATATTATTATTACAAAACTATTTTATTAGGATGAAAACTTTTAGTAGGTCCCAAGTAACAATACATTATCTTCCCTCTCCAATAAAAGTTAAATTACTCAACTGGTAAGAAATATGATGATCACTGTTCTAGTAAGACTCAATTTATCTAATTATATGTTAATTAACAAATAAAGTTTTTCACTATATATATTTTTTTCATCGCACATTATGTTATATTTGTATCACGTGTAAACTGTGCAAAACTTTGAAAGGCTGACACAAAAAGAAAATGGCGACAATTGAGGGGCTGACATGGGAAGACAGTAAGTCACAAATTTCGAGTTTTTCGTTTTTTTCACGGAAAAAACAGTAGACGCTCAAGCCAATGGCATTGAATAAACAGTAAGTCAATCGGCAAAATGGTTTAGTTTCTACGAGCGACGGAAGATGGCACTTGCATGTAGTCCACGATACTTGTAAAACCCGTTTTTTGCTTCCCCTGTAAAATTTACTTTGTGTGACTTACTGTCTTTCCCATGTCAGCCCCTCAATTATTTCCAATCCCGCTTGCAATACCATCTTCAACTTGAAGTGGCAATTTTAAGACCACACTCTTTCAGCAGGAATCGTATTACCAATTCAGATTCTAGACGAACAACTATTTTAATTACATGCTGATTACAGCGATTGGCCGCTGCGCTAAAGACAACACGTCTCCGGAGTTCTCTTATTTGTCTCCAGAAGATGTCCAATGGATTACAAGACAAGAGATTTTTTTGTCTTCTCTACCAAGATCCCGTTGTTTTTTTCTTTGCTCTAGACTTCGTGAAACTTTTATGGATGTTGGCAGATTTGTTTGCTTCGCTGTGAAATTCTGCTTTTTCGTCCTCTGTTCGATCGCTGGATTTGTTTTTCTGCTTCAGTGGTTTTTTTTTTGGCTGTTCTTTGTTCAAAGATTTATTTGGATTTTGTTCAGGGTCGATTAGAAAGTTTGTTTTGTTTTTCCTAGTTTTGGTTGAGGTATATTTTTGACGAAAGAATTGAAACGCTTGTAGCACAAACATTGCTTTTTTTTCTATACCATATAATCCTCAATTACATTTCATATATGAAGTTTGGCAGTCCAAATAGGTATTATACACAATATTAAATACATTTATGTTTAATAAAATTTATTAAATTATTTATTATTATTTAAATAAATACTTCAAAAATCGGTTAAACAAATAATCAATCATTCATATAACCCATTGTTCACATAATAATTAATTCGCATAATCTGTATTGTTTACATAGTCATTCATTCACATAACATATTATTCACATAATCAGTCAATCACTTAATCAATTGTTTACATTATTAATTATTCATATAACATATTATTTACATAATCCACCATTCACATAATCTATTGCTCACATTCATTTATATAACCTATTGTTCACATAATCGGTCCTTCACATAATCTATTGTTTATATAATTAGTTTTACATAGGCTATTGTTCCATAATTGGTCATTCATATAATCTGTTGTTCCCATAATCATTTAGTTACATAACTTATTGTTCACATTATCATTCATTCAGATAATCATAATCTATTTTCACATAATTAGTTTTACATAGGCCATTGTTCCATAATTGGTCATTCATATAATCTGTTATTCCCATAATCATTTAGTTACATAACTTATTGTTCACATTATCATTCATTCACATAATTAGTTTTTCATAGGCCATTGTTCCATAATTGGTCATTCACATAATCTGTTGTTCCCATAATCATTTAGTTACATTACTTATTGTTCACATTATCATTCATTCACATAATTTATTGTTCACATATTCATTCATTCACATAATTTATTTTTCACATTTTTGGTTATTCACATGATCTATTGTTCACATAGTCATTCATTGATATAACCTATTGTTCATATGATCAGTCATTCACATAACCTATTTTTAAAATACTTAGTCATTAATATAATCCATTTTTCCCATACTCGGTCATTCACATAATTTGTTGTTCATATAAACATTTAGTCACATTACCTATTGTTCACATAATTATTCAAATTACCTATTGTTTACATTATCAGTCATACGCATAATATAGTGTTCTAAATTTACTTAAAATAAGAATTTGATCATCTAAAAGATCTTCTTAAGAGCTTTATAGTGTTGAGTGCCCTACGCTTTTTTTTCGTTATTTTAGAACTTTAGAACATTTTATATAAAAACAACAACATTTTAGTTCAATTAGTATACTAAAAGCGCGTTACTTATTGTTATTGTTTTTTTTACAATTGCCGATCACAAATTCAAAACATATTTTACCGCAATGACGCGATTCGTGAGATAACGTAAATAACTGTTCCTAAATGCATTGACTCGTATACATATTCTAATTTTCGCAAGTTAATTTCATACTGACAAAACATGTTTTAGTCTAATAAAACACTACATTTCAATAGAAAATACGAATGGGATTTAAATGAACATACATCGTTTCGACATTTCGGACATAACACGTTTTGAATATTGAATCCCATTTATTAATATCTCTAAATAAATGCCGTTTAATTAAATTTTTAAAGACATATTGACAACCGTTGAAAACAAAATACTAAACCCAAACGACTTTCTTCCAATGGAATCTCATTATTGTAATATTTTTCTCACCCCCTGAACCCTATCCCCCCCCCCCTTTCCCATTAATTAAGCAGAAATGAGAAATGGATTCATTTATTGACATTGACAAAGATAGCTTCTAAATCAAACAAGAAGCCTCGCTAAACCGTCCCATTTACCGCCATTGCTTCTCGAGGGTTTATTGAATTAGCCCTCCACGGCTCCGATCGCAATAACAATTGCTTCAATTTCAATATTCCGATCGCTCGGTTTCAATGGGCGCATCAGTTTTAATTTCGGCGCAAAAGGTCCGATGGTGATTTGTCCGGATTGATTTGTGTCTGTGACACAATGGGCGTGGTATTGGCAAGCACAGTAGGAGGAATTGTGCATGTATGGGTGTAATATGGAGTTGGCTGGTTAATTGCATCTTGCACGTTAAGTTTCATCAAAACAAATTTTAACCTGGTTAGGTTAAATAGCCATCAGGGGTTTTAAGGGTAAAATAGACAGGTTTATTAGCAGAACTATTTACAATAAAAATATTAAATAACAATATGGTGCTTGTACACTTTTCGGGAGCTCAACCCGTAATAGTGTGGGAGCTGATATGGCTTCTTTTATATATCGAAGATTTTGCAGTTCTGCAGAGGAACCGGACATCTACAAAGTAGATTATTGCAATATTAGTTGGAAATATAACTATGTTAGAAATATAATTTTAGTTAGCTAGAATTATAACTAAGCTAGAAGTATAATTTTGTTTAGCTATAAATATAATTAAGCTAGAAATATAATTAAGCTAGAAATATAATTAAGCTAGAAATATAATTAAGCTAGAAATATAATTAAGCTAGAAATATAATTAAGCTAGAAATATAATTAAGCTAGAAATATAATTAAGCTAGAAATATAATTAAGCTAGAAATATAATTAAGCTAGAAATATAATTAAGCTAGAAGTATAATTTTGGTTAGCTAGAAATATAATTAAGCTAGAAGTATAATTTTGGTTAGCTAGAAATTTAATTAAGCTAGAAATATAATGTTGGTTAGCTAGAAATATAATTAAGCGAGAAATGTAATTTTGGTTAGCTAGAAATAAAATTTTGGTTAGCTAGAAATATAATTTTGGTTAGATAAAATGTAATTAAGCTAGAACTAAAATTTTGGTTAACTAGAAGTATATTTAAGCTAGAAATATAATTAAGCTAGAAATATAATTTTGGTCAGCTAGAAATATAATTTTGGTTAGGTAGAAATATAAATAATCTAGAAATATAATGTTGGTTAGCTAGAAATATAATTAATCTAGAAATATAATTTTGATGTCGTTAGATTCAAAATAAAAAGATTTTTTTAAAAAAAGTAATACAATATGTTTTGCATATTTTTGACGATATTATGTCTCATTGCTTAACTCTGTGTTAACTGCTGTTAACATAATAATGTGAGGTGTATGCTATGGAATGAAGGCAGCTTATGTAAGGAAGCATTTACTCCTTTTTAAGTACATGTCTTTCAAATAATTTAAAATACCTTTATTGATTTATTAATTTAATTTAATGATTCAATTATTCACATAATTAAAAATCACCATAAGCTTTGAATGCAATAAAAAACAAATACATTTCTCTTATTTTCAAGTACCTACTTTTAACAGTGTACGTATCCGGAAAATACTAACTCAAAATCTATTGCCCAAGGCCTAATAAAAGTTGGGAACATATGATATTGCGGATCTATTGTAGTATATCACTACAAAACCATTATAAACAGTCTGTTTATACAAAATATTATATCATATAAATCACAAATCCCAATGAAATTTTCATCCCATCCTCAATTTCATATATTCTCCGTCACAAGTCATCTGTCCATCGCAAACCCAGCAAACGACAATTGACTCCGATACAAATTCCCCAACAGATATCCAAACAATTTCATCCTTTCATTCATTAACACCCCTCCCCCCCCCCCTTCCCATATCGCATTACACATATAGCAATCGATTGTAAATCGTCCTCTAATGGCCTTTTCCATCGAATATCGCCGTAGCTCCCTCTAAATCCGGCGATAACATCGCTGCAGTCCGGTCGTTATCCGGTTCTGCCGGATAACCGATTTAAAGGGAAGAGTGGAATAGGGGAGAGGGGGGGAGGGTGTTTGTTGCCTTAAGGCTTGGGGGAATTCAGGCTGTTCGAATGGTTATTGTAAAGAGAATTTTGGGATCTGGTGTTATATGGCGTCGTTGTTTCGTATGGAGCTTCGTTTTGCATAATGGGGTTTTGGAAAATGATAATTCTTTGATAGGGGATATTTGGTTGTTTAAAAATGTAGTTTGAGATCTATTTGGGGATAATGAAGTTAGAAATTTTAAAATAAATCGGATTTTCATTTAATAGATCATAAAGAGGAGGTCGTTTGGTTTATCATAGTCAGTACTTATATAATTTGAATAAATATCACATGTTATTTTATATAAAACTCGAAAATACATATAAACAAAAAAATATAAAAGTCGAAATGCTCCCTTTTGCAAGCTGTTACTATTGGAATTATTTTTTAATGTAATGTTTTAACTTAAAGACATTATTCCGTTCCCTCATTGAAATATATTGGAAAATATTTAAACGGTAAGACCAGAACCCAAAATGAGAAAAACCAGTAAATTTATGTTTTTTCTTTTTACAACACAAAAAATTAATTTTTAAATTTTTCCTACATTTCTTTTACAAAAGTACAATTTTAAATTCTAAACGAAATTTTATGTGCCATTAATTTAGTGTAAAAGCTACATGTAAACCAACATATTAATTGTTTAACTAGAATAAAAAAATTACGTGTGAAAATATTAGCTTTAAAGAAATTCATTATTTTCAAAACGAGCATAGTCATTTTTTGTAATATGAATTCTAAATTAAATTTGGTTTAATAGATGATTTATAACGTATTTTGCATAAAATTAAAATTTTGGTCATCATATATTGAAAACTGTTTTTAAAAAGTGTACTCTAAAATATAATTGTCCCGATACCTTTTTAAAATCCTATAGTTATAAAAATACTAGTTTCAATATAAAGGCACTAAATAAAGAAAGTAATGAACGTATTCCCCCTCCCCACATATTTACAAAATTTTATTGAATTTTATTGTATAGTATTGTAATTGCACTTATAATAAATATAAAAAAAAACGGAATTATGAGTAGCGCATGCGCATAAACTCCTTTAGTGAGGCTGAAGCTTGTGAACTTGAATAATCTCTACACGGAAATCAGACAAGAAACGAAAGGATGACTAGCGCATGCGCACAAATTTCTTTAATCGGTGAATCTCTTCGAGCATGAATGAACTGTAGTAGAGCAAATATGACGTCATAATAGTGAAACCAACATCTCAGACCGAATGGCCTCAGACACGTGACTTCTTTTCAAAATTACGAATTAAAAAATATTCACGATTGGCTGATGAATTGGGAAATGTGTAACAGTGAAAATTTATGAATGGAATGACGTAATTAACCACGTGTCTGAGGCCATACATGTTGGCCTCACTTTGATGTTAACAAGATTATAACCTTATGTTTTCTCTACTATGAAGGATCCATGCTCGAAGGTGAATCTAAACGACCCGTACACATTAAAATCAAACATGAAGCGGAATGATGAATAGCGCATGCGCACAAGTCAACTAAAAGTTTAAGTCGTTGTCGAGTCGTCAGCTGTTGCGAGTTTTTTTAACACTTTATTTTTTAAAATAATACGAAAATGAATACGCAGAATATCACTTAAACCATGCGCTTAGTAGTTACAGCTCACGATTTTATATTGTGCTTAAGCGACACACACTTTCTGTTTGTTTTTCATATGTTGCGTATTATTTTATAATGATTCCAAACCATTGTCTTTCCCATTATTTAAATCCCATGAAAAGATTGAATATCGATGTATTTGCACATAGGCTTTCACCACTACAGCATTAAAACATTAGTGTACATTTGGAGAACACGTGATTATCGTGTAATCCCACAGCACTCGTGCAATTAGCAGGTACTGGGCGATACATCAGCGTGAGATAAATCAGGTGGGGGCTCGGTCGTCCCGTATCAGCACCTAATTAAGTTCGATAGATATTACAGAGATGAAATTTGGAGTATTGCGATTTAGTTTCGCCATTATCAGTCATGCAGCTATTTAGCAGAAAAGCTATTATAATGAGCAACTTATATTACTTGATAGAATTAGTGTTGTTGCTAGCTAAAATATAAATTTCCCAAAATTAATTATTAATTTCCCAAAATTAATTATTAATTTCCTAAAATTAATTATTAATTTCCCAAAATTAATTATTAATTTCCCAAAATTAATTATTAATTTCCCAAAATTAATTATTAATTTCCCAAAGTTAATTATTAATTTCCCAAAGTTAATTATTAATTTCCTAAAATTAATTATTAATTTCCCAAAATTAATTATTAATTTCCCAAAATTAATTATTAATTTCCCAAAGTTAATTATTAATTTCCCAAAGTTAATTATTAATTTCCCAAAATTAATAAAACTCTGTTTTCTGTTGTAATTATTAACACAATTTTTGTCTTTTAATACTCAATATATTTAAATTAGAATACATATTATTTATTGATAATAAAAATAGTATTTTGTTTCGAAATAGGTAAATTTTACATTCATACATGAGCCGTTTAGTTTCGAAAACAGATAGGGTTTGACCATTTTTGCGAGAAAAACAAAACAAACTAATTGATTGTATTAATTATGAAACAATTTTATGTTCTTTTTTTACAAATTGGTGTTTGGTAGACCCAGGTCTTAACTAAAATTTAAATCTGTATAAGTATTACTTTGAGAGAGAGATTTTTTTTCATATTTCATATCTGGTTTTGCAACCAAACTATGAAATATATCCTGCTTTGCAACAAAGCAATTGGATCGGTCATGTTTTGAAACAAAGATGTACGATGTAGCCTGTCTACCGATCGGTGAGTAATAGATACAGAGTAATTGGTACGTAATACTAGTCAATTTAACATGGAAACCAATACAAGACGTGCCAACTTTATGATAGAACGTTCAAGCGAGATACCTACCAGAAGGGCCTTCCGGAAGCCCTTTTGTACATGGCCACCTACTAATAACTGCGCCCGGTCGACATAAATTGTGTACTCATAAACATAGAATCGTGAATTAAAAAGAAGTTGTCGAAATTACCAGACGTATACAAAGTAGGTTTTACAAGCTCTGTTTACTTTTGTTAAGTATTACGGCGCTTTTACATTTAACGACACGACATCGATAAATCTTGAACGGTCGCGAAGGGACGACACAACGTTTTATCGTATCGCCTGATGGTCAGTTTTTCATTGCACCGATATCGTTCGCCGAAAACGACAATTTTTACATTCAGTTCGTGTTCGTCTGTTGTCGAGAGCACATCTATTCTCGATATGGCGCATCGCAACAAATTACATTATAACAAACTGCGATTGTTGTATTTGCTGTATTTAAGGAGAAAGAAGAGATCAATAACAAAACGCTTCTGGGTGCATGATATCATCAAAGCAAGACATGCTGAAGGAGATTTTTATGTTTTATTTGAACGTCTACAAAAAGCTAGAGCTAGAGCTAACCACTGGAGCTGCACAGTGGGCTATTGGCGACGGTTTGACTAAATATTGCCTGCCATGTACAGGTCTTTACTTCCACTAGTTCAAAATATCGAACTTAAAAGCCATATTGATAATATAAATAAAAAAAAAACAGACTATAGCAGACGGCAACAAGTTTTTCGGAAACAAACTCAAAATGTCGTCACGATGAAGTAGGGAAGGCGCGTGCCCACGATAAAAATGGTTCCGATAAATTGTATCGTCTGATCGGCAACGGCAATTTCGTTATCGTATCGGCTAGTGAAAAAGCGCCCGGCTTCGTATGTGTATTTTGCGTACCCCGATATCGTGCCACTGAAATCGTATACGATTTATCGGTGTCGTGTCGTTAAATGTAAAAGCGGCCTTAGAGTATCATACAAACTTTTACAGTTGTAATGTTTTTTTTTCTTTGCTAACTCAGAATAACTTCTGCTGACTGCACTGGCCGTCCTGCTAGAAGGAAGGAATAACCTTTA
Organism: Troglohyphantes excavatus; assembly: GCA_963932185.1. Lineage (NCBI taxonomy): Eukaryota > Metazoa > Arthropoda > Arachnida > Araneae > Linyphiidae > Troglohyphantes > Troglohyphantes excavatus. The sequence goes on from OZ010669.1 coordinate 73,931,089, forward strand.
TACAATCGTAAAGGTGGGTCCTGCCGGCAGTACACGGTGTGTAATTGCGGAAGGAAGTTGTGCATTCTATATTTAACGTTTATGCTTCATCCCTTTAAAATACATTCAATGTATTATTGATTAAATCATTGCATAAGTACCTAAAAGAAATTCTACTTTGGTCGGAAAAAAACAACAACAAAAGATAGTATTTGAGACTGAGAATAATAAACTTCTATCGACACAATTGATAGAACATTCGAAAGAAATTCCCTCCTTAAAAGCTAAAACACAATGCAATACCAATTGAACTCTTCCATATCAGTATTTCTTAAACATCCAGAAGAATATCTTTTCTTAAAGGTAATTTCACAGACCCATTCCAATAAAACTGTTAAAGCGTAACGACCCAGCGAGCATTCTCCTCCGATGGTTATTGCGTCGTTATACACCGGATCTATCCGGACGCCATTGTTCGAGTTACAACGACCAAGCATTTGAATGCATTTAAGTGAGAGCGATCGTTACAACGAAACAATAACGCTTATAATATGATAAAAGTACGCGGGATGAATTATTAAGGCATAAATGGAATCGGTAAGCCTAAATAAATGGCGCAGTTTGTTATCCCATTGTGCTGGGAGGAAAACGTCGCCATTTTGTGATGTTTCGTCTTCGAACGGTTCTTCTGACGATTTAGCAAAATGGTGGTGATATCACGTGATGTCTTTTCAACGAAATTGTTGTGTTTTGTGGTTTTTGGAGTAAATGTGCGTTCAAATAGAAGGGTATTAAAATGGGGGACGTTATTTTTGAGTAAATTGTACAACCATGTTTCACCGATAAATAATTGTTGCATTAGGAAGGTATTCATTGTTCGATGTAACCAGTTAGTTTTTATGTATGAATTTTGTGCTGAACGTAGAATTGACATGAAATTTCGCCTATTTACTTTAATTAATTACAGGGCCCTTTAACCAATGACGGGCCCTGTTTAAACCCATAATTGTGGGCCTTTTTGTTCTCCACACAAACTTATATTTGAAAACTATTTTTTTAATTTACCAAAATATTAACTACACCGTTAAAAAAAAGGTACTTAAAAATGAATACCTGAGCCCACTCGGTTTTTTTAGTACAATATCATCGTAACTGAGCAATGATGATCTCAAATTTAAGTAACAGTACTTTCTCAAAATATAGCAGGGTGATTCAATATTTAAAACATCAGCTTCTATTCAAGCTATCTTAACAAAGTGACCTGATAAACTTAAAATAGTCGTTCAGAAAATGGTTTTATATATTATTTTATGTCGATTGCTTAAATGGAAACTGTGTCATTCTATCTATTTTACTTTACTATTACTTTACTTTTCATTCTTTTGGCACGCCTTTGCAACATTTCTTCTATTTATAAATTCTTCTGTTTGTCGCCCTGATAGTTTAATGGATAAGTCACTTGACTGCAGTGCGGAACTGGATTCGATTCCCAGTAAGTCTTGGTTGTAATTGTCTATATTTATTGAAAGTGATTTATGAAGGCAGGCTATGTTGGCAAGCATCCGCTCTTTTTATTCATTGTACTCATTTTTGGGTACATATCTTGTTCAAAATTAAAACTTATGTATTCGGAGCCATGATAAGCATCGAATGTACTCAAATATGAATACATTTAACGTATTTTTAGTACCTATTTTTAACGACAGATAACTATTTGTATTATAAATGACATCTTTTAAACAGTTTGCGGAAAAGACAGCGATAAAGACGCCAAATATGACGGCTTTTGATACATATTCATTTCTCCTTTGTTTTTTAAGGTAGATTATCACTTATTTTCTAGCCAATCAGAGGCAAATATTTGTGCAATTGAGCCTTTTTTACAGATCAGGGCCTTCACTTTAGGCTTAACCAGGTTGTCAGTGACTATATTAAATGAAAATGCTGTTAATCTATTTTCAGAATTTTTCGACTTACGCCATTTGGCTGGCAACCCGCTAATTTGTTGCACAATGAATGGAAAAAATCGAGTGTTTGGCGATAAGTAGTTTGTTTTCTTTGAATAATTATAAGCGTGATGTAGAAATTAAACTTGTTCCAGTTCCTTTAGTCAAAGGAAATTGTTCATTAACCAGATTATAATGTTTGCGCACAGTTGAAAAGATTTTAACTTATTTACAAAGGCTTGATTTAATTTCATTCGCAACTTCTGTATTGTTCGTTACGTGCGCAATAAGAACTATTTTATAATTGGGCAACATCCACTCGATGCGTTCTTGTGAAATAATTGCAACGGATAAGTCACTTACGGTTGAATAATAAACATTTAATCCCATTCGATTAATAAGTACGTGACTTGTTTTATTAACTTTACAATGAATATAAAATACATAAATGTGCATATATTTATGTAAAATAGTTTATTTTAATTTGAACTCTAATGAGTTTCAATTACAAATATGCGTTAAGGTTTAAGTTTATTTCTTTTTTACAAGTTCCCTGTGATTGTCGATGCGCATGAAAACTATCTTTGATGAATTCTATCAGTCGGAATATTTTCTACTAAGAAAGACATTTTATAATTAGAATAAATTAAAGATTCTAGGTAGAAAACTCTCTTACAAGTTCATTGTTTATTATACGTAGATAAAACGCTTCAAGTGTTTATAAATGTAGAGTTAATTGGTCTCTGTAATTAAAACTCAATTGACTTATTTTATTTCTTGATTAACGCTAATACTTGGTAGGATTTTAAATTAGTAGGTTTAAATGATACAGGAGAAGTAATAATAGATGTAAATTAATGAATGACATATAAAACACACATTTAAAGCGAAGCAATTGTTTATTGAAATATTATTATTTCAGACGTGACTTGTTCTGTTTAAAATGTTAATTCAATTTATTTCTATTTAAATAAAATATATTTAAAATTTCAAGCCATACTAACTGGAACTGCATTAAATTTTTACCAAGAATGACATACGATTTGGCCATTGTGATAGGGGACAATTCAATAACCTGAGGAATAAAGGAAAACAGCATAACATGAAAATAAAACTTCCTATTGTTAGCTAAACGCTATAATATAATTAACGCTTCAAATAAACTCTACAAATTGTTTTCAACAATTCAATTATGACTCAAAAATCTGGCTGGCTGCTATGTGATACAAGTCCAAAAAGTCCAAAAGTGAACTAACACCATTACAAAGTTGCTAGATTTATCATTTTGCTAAGTGATGTCATTCCAAGTTTAATAGGTTGCCCAACAAATTTGTTAAATTTAATTCCACTTTCTATCATATTTAAGGCGAATTGCAGACTTTAAACGAAACTCTATTTTTGGACTAACGTCTTATCTCGAACTCTGTTATTGGACTTATGACTTATGAATTGGAACTTATGACTTTAAAATGCGAAGTATGGTAATTGAGTTGAAATAACTCAGTTTCAATTTAAGCAATCGACTTCGGATAATGTGGGAAACCATCTTCATTAACAAGTATTTTAAGTTTACCAGGTCGTTTTGTTAAGATTGGTAAACGGAAGCTTATATGAGCAATATTAAACCAGGCTGCTCATTTTTGGGAAAGTACGATTACTTAAATTTGAATACGTCATCGTTTATTTACGATGCAATTGTACTCAAAGAAAAACAAGTATGTCCATGTAATCATTTTTAAGCACATTTTGTACAGTGAATAAATAGAGCGTTTTTATGTTCAAAATCATGCAGTTCTCATTTAATTTGAAGAACAGTTTACAGGTAACATAAGATCCTGTTGTTATTTTCGTGACTGAAGAACGCCACTCAACTCTAAACGTTTAACAAAACTTATAGAATTATAAAAAAAAATCTCACACACAAACAGTCTCTTACTATTTAATCCCTTTTGACGTTAATAAAGTCCTTCACCCTGAAACTCACAAAAACCCAGCAACCTTGAAGCATTTTATATATCCAATTTGGCTGTTGTACATTTAACAAATGCACGAGTTCGTTCATGTACTCATTTTTAAGCACATTTTGTACAGTGAATAAATAGAGCGTTTTTATGTTCAAAATCATGCAGTTTTCATTTAATTTGAAGAACAGTTTACAGGTAACATAAGATCCTGTTGTTATTTTCGTGACTGAAGAACGCCACTCAACTCTAAACGTTTAACAAAACTTATAGAATTATAAAAAAAAATCTCACACACAAACAGTCTCTTACTATTTAATCCCTTTTGACGTTAATAAAGTCCTTCACCCTGAAACTCACAAAAACCCAGCAACCTTGAAGCATTTTATATATCCAATTTGGCTGTTGTACATTTAACAAATGCACGAGTTCGTTCATGTACTCATTTTTAAGCACATTTTGTACAGTGAATAAATAGAGCGTTTTTATGTTCAAAATCATGCAGTTTTCATTTAATTTGAAGAACAGTTTACAGGTAACATAAGATCCTGTTGTTATTTTCGTGACTGAAGAACGCCACTCAACTCTAAACGTTTAACAAAACTTATAGAATTATAAAAAAAAATCTCACACACAAACAGTCTCTTACTATTTAATCCCTTTTGACGTTAATAAAGTCCTTCACCCTGAAACTCACAAAAACCCAGCAACCTTGAAGCATTTTATATATCCAATTTGGCTGTTGTACATTTAACAAATGCACGAGTTCGTTCATGTACTCATTTTTAAGCACATTTTGTACAGTGAATAAATAGAGCGTTTTTATGTTCAAAATCATGCAGTTTTCATTTAATTTGAAGAACAGTTTACAGGTAACATAAGATCCTGTTGTTATTTTCGTGACTGAAGAACGCCACTCAACTCTAAACGTTTAACAAAACTTATAGAATTATAAAAAAAAATCTCACACACAAACAGTCTCTTACTATTTAATCCCTTTTGACGTTAATAAAGTCCTTCACCCTGAAACTCACAAAAACCCAGCAACCTTGAAGCATTTTATATATCGAATTTGGCTGTTGTACATTTAACAAATGCACGAGTTCGTTCATGTACTCATTTTTAAGCACATTTGTTTTACAGTGTCATTATATATACTCCATTAGTATCAGTGGGCTAAAACTTTACCTCTAATATATTTATTACAGTTCTTAGCCACCTTTAAAACTTAAAATTTATTTCTACTTTAGTAATTCCCCCTAAATTTAAGCAGAATTTTGCTGCTAGAATACAGAATCAATTTTACATTCACGCTGCATTAAAACGTACTAATCCTCAACTCGCGCTAAAATGTTGTTGACGCCTCCTCAGTTTTTAAAATCTCGAATATGACCGCAATAAATTTGTCTCTCCCGGAAAATCCAAATATTTGTCTCGTTTTTTCCGGGAATGCTTTTCCTGCTCCGACGTCACTCTTAAGTCCGGATGAATTAGACTCGAATTGAATTGGAAGCGATTGTTCATTTCACGCAGCAGTAATTCTTGGGCTCACCGAAATAGTTCCATTTGTTAAAAATACAACAGCCAAATTCGATATATGAAATGCTTCAAGGTTGCTTGGTTTTTATGAGGTTAGGGGTGAAGGACTTTATTAATGTCAAAATGGATTGAATAGTAAGAAAATGTTTGTGTATGGGATTTTTTTTTTAATTCTATAAGTTTTGTTAAACTTTCAGAGTTGAGTGGCGTTCTTCAGTAACGAAAATAACAACAAGTTCTTTGTTCCCTGTTCTTCAAATTAAACGAGAACTGCATGATCTTGAATCTAAAAACGCTCTTTAATTTAACTGCAAAAAAATTTGCTAAAAAATGAGTACACGGACATACTTGTTTTCCTTTGAGTACAATTGTATCGTAAATAAGCGATGACGTATTCAAATTTAAGTAATCGTACTTTTTCAAAAATGAGCAGCTTGGTTTAATATTGCTCATCTGTTTAAGACATCTTAACAAATCGACCTGGCAAACTTAAACTATTTGTTAATGAAGATGGTTTTCCACATTATTCGATGTCGATTGCTTAAATGGAAACTTAGTTTTTACGACATTCAATTATGTTACTTCCAATTATTTTGCCACCGTTTTTTTAACATTACTTTTGTTTATAACTTCTTCACGTCGCCTTGTAAGCTTAACGGATAATGCTATGGACAGAGGTGCCTGCAGATCTGGGTTTGATTCTCGGTAAGTCTTGGTTGTAATTGTCGATATTCATTGAAAGTGATTTATGAAAACAGTCTATGAAGGCTGGCATTTGCTCTTTTAATTTTTACTCATTGTACTCATTTTTAAATACATGCCATTTTCAAAATAGAAACTTATATATTCGGAGCCATGATAAGAATCGAATGTATTAAAAAATGAGTACATTTCACTTATTTTAGAATACCTATTTTTAATAGTGTGATGTTTTAACAAAATCATACAATTTAAAAAATTATTTAAATACTTATTATTACAATGCTTTTTTAAACGCATATACTTGCCTTGGTGGTATTTTAGAAACCATCTCCACAAATATGTAAACATTGAGCTCTTTTATAAAAGTCACATATAGTGAAATATAATTTCTATACTAATTTAAAGGTTTTGTTGTTTACGATTTCAAATTTTGTTTAGAGTGTTTAAATTTTATACTTAATGAAAAATTTTCAGACATAGGTAAATAACATGGGAATATTGAATATTTTTTATATTATCAAATAATATATTATAGTATCAAAGAAAGTGTTACTCCTTTTTGTGTTTTAAAAGGCTAATTGTTAGCAAATATTAAGCTATGCGTTCATATTCAGATGCATAAAGAGGGGAAGTAGTTTGCAGGAGCAATGTATTAATTTCAATACCAAGACCAAGTCATCCCTACTCTATGTACGACTTGGTGTTACGATTACATAAGTTGTCATTTTGAAATACGCGTGTCATCATACGCATTTATTACTGGCTGCTGGTGACCTCGTGATTTGTTATTTACCAATCACAAAATCGAATCACGCATGGGCATTAGTTAATGCGTCAAAATTTTAATCTCGAAACAAGATCATGAATTGTTACCATTGAATACATACAATGTATTATTTACGTGTATTTTTAATAAGGAAATATTTAAGGTTTTAGAAAAATATGCAGACAGTAACACAAAAAAAATAACAAACTAATAATACTTTTGAATAATAATTTCTTATTCATAATTAAATAAATATTTTTAAATTTGAAATAGATGCTATTTTTTTACCATTATCTTAATATTTTCACTTACCTCTAATTTGATATATTTTAGAAATAATAGACAAACTACCCAGCAAAAAAAGTCAGCATGAAACCTTCATCAAAATTGTCAAATTGAAGGTTTTTTGAAGGTTTTATAAAGGATATTGAAACAAAAAAAAAATGCAGTTTTTTTTAAGTTTTTAATTTTTCTGCATAAAACATTTAAAATAGCTGCATTTTCCCTTCATGATTAACAAATTGAATTTTTTTTGCAGGTTTTATGAAGGTGTTTTACAGTTTGTATGAAGAATATTGAAACAAAAAACTTGAATTTTATAGATCTTCAAAAAAAAAAAAAAAAACTGCAGTTTTCCTACATAAAACCTTCAATTTAAAAATTTTGATAAAGGTTTTATGCTGACTTTTTTTGCTGGGTATACCTAAACAACTTGAAAACAACATCCAAATAAATATACAATTTAAAAAATAATCTTCAGAAATCTAAAACTAAACAAGAAACACTGAAAGGAATAGGACAAAAAAAATCACAGCTAAGCAAACAAAATCCGTCAACTTCCGTAAAAGTTTCACGAAGTTCACAATAAAGAAAAAACAGCGTCTCTCTTCTTTTGCCAGCTAAAAAAAAATCCCTTGTAATCCCGGGGACATCCTTTGGAAGCAAATACGGAGTCTCAACAGAGCAGACAATCGCTGTAATCACTTTTTAATTAAAAGAGTTGTCCTGCATTGGTAACCAGTCTCCGACGGAATGTTCTGGAAACTACTACATAGCTTAGCAAATAAAATGGTGTTTCTTTTTGTCTTGGGACAAATGTGTGATTCTGGTAAGTTTAGGGTAAAAGGCGTAAAGATTTGGGTGGGGCTGTGTCGGAACACGGCCTGGAAGTTTCGCGACAGGTCATTACAACCGATTATAAAAATTGGGATTGCTCGTCGCAATGTAAAAGAATGCTTAAAATGAGTACATGAACGTACTTCTTTTATTAAAGTATAATTGCATTGTAAAATTGATTCTGTATTCTAGCAACAAAATTCTGTTTAAATTTAAAGGGAATTACTAAAGTAGAAATAAAATTTTAGTTTTAAAAGTGGCTAATAACTGAAATAAATATATGCAAGGTAGAGTTTCAGCCCACTGAAACTAATGAAGTATGTAAATATATGTAACGACTAATGAACTATACACTGTAAAAAATTTGCTTAAAAATGAGTACATGAACATACTCGTTTTTCTTTGAGTACAATTGCATCGTAAAGGAACGATGACGTACTCAAATTTAAGCAATTGTACTTTCGCAAAATTGAGCAGCATGGTTTAATATTGCTCATATCAGCTTCTGTTTAAGCCTTCTTAACAAAACAACCTGGAAAATTTAAAATATTTGTTAAGAAATTGGTTTTCCTCATTATTTGATGTCGATTGCTTAGATGGAAACTGAGTAATTACAATTCAATTATTTTACTTCCTATTTTTTGGTACATCTTTTTAATAGTACTTCTATTTTAACTTCTTCACGTCGTATTGATAGTACAACGGATAAGACTGTGGAAATCGGTGCTCAAGACCGGGGTTTGATTTCCGGTAAGTCTAAATTGTAATTGTTGATATGTATTGAAAGTGATTTATGAAGAAGGCCTATGCAGACAAGCTAATACTCTTTTATTCATTTTTCTTATTTTTGATTAAATGTCTTTTTCAAAAATGAAATTTATGTGTTCGGAGATATGATAAGCACCAAATGTAATCTAGAATAAGTACATTTTACTTATTTTTGAATAACAGTTTTTAACAGTGCAATGTTCTCATCTGACTCAACCTTACTAAAGACCTGACAATATATTAAAAAAAATATTTGACAACCAAATTGACCGTCTCACATAGGGGTATTTGACCCAAAAAGTTGGCCAAAATTATTTTATTGCATTTTCTATTTTAAAATTACATATTAAAATAAAAAAAATTGAAATAAGTTGAAAATTCAAACGAGTTACCTCTACAGCTGCAAAACAAGACATATCCAAACAAACCAAGAATGCTTAATTTTTAGTAGTACTTATATTGCGTTACTTTCAAACTTTCTAAATTTAAATAGTTTGTTTTATATATATTTTATCCACCCTTTAGATACTCACTAATAATTATTAGTTTTAGATGAAAATAATTATAATAAAAAATATAATTTTTTTTTTTAAAGTGGAGTTGTCTATTTTTGCAACTATATGTCAGGCATATTTACAAAAAAATAATAAACAACCTATATATTTCTAATTATGTATACAAAGTTATATTTTTTGCAAGAAATTTAAAAAACATTGGGTTTCTTATAAATTTTTTATTTGATTTTTTATGTATTGTATTTCTTCATTTGTGATATCTGCTCTTTCATGTATAAATCTTATCGTGATGGGTCTGAATATCACAGTGACGATAGTGTAGAATTTTTCCATAGCAATGCATTTTTGTTTTTTAAACCTGTCAATTAAAGAGTCTCTAAAGCAGCAGTTGTTCAGCAGTGTGGCTAACAAATGCTTTTCTGTATTTGGCTGCTCTTAAGGGAGACTTTGTGATATCCTTTACTACTTTTGAATCCTCGATATTTCCAGTTTCACGTAGTTTCATTTGAGTGGCATAGATTAATTCTTCGGATTTGGCTTTTTCTCTTAGCTCCTTGGTTTTGCGTATTTTACTGCGATCACTTAACCCATCAAATGATTTCGAAGGTCGACAAGCGATTTTTTTTGTGGGAATTTCGATTGAATGTTCCAACCATTTTTGGTGTTTCTTTAGAATTTTTTCTTCCGACATATTAACTGCAAGCCATTTACTTTTAAATCTGGATTTCAAGACCGAGATTTTATGTTTAAATTGCTCTTTTTCTTCATCAGAAAAGGAGGGCTTTGATATTATATAACTTTCCATGTAGTTGACCTTTTTTTATGATACCTTTTTCAGGGCAGTTTCTCATAATATCAAAAAGACATTTTCTAGTTAAAAATGTAATTCCCGATGGTCCTAAAATTACAAAAAAAGTTATGGTAGACCTATCAGTATGTCTTCGTGCTACTTTTCTTACTTTAATCAAAGTTGTTCTTTTATTAAAAATATTTTTCGAATAAAAGATTTTGTACAATGTCATACTTTTTTGCCAGTAAGCCATTAAAAAACGATATTATGTGCATTCCCATTATTAAAGGTATTTTTTCTTACAGCCAAAAAATTAAAGACAGTATTTTTTTTATTTCGCATAACGATGTATTAATATTATTCAATTATGTTACATCCTAATTATTTTTAAACTTGCTTTAATTAATATTTTCACATACAATCAAATAAAAGGAATATTTTCTACAAGATATCAAAATTCGAACCTGCAGATGTTGGATCCATAAACAAAAAGCTATTTGATCTGAGTTTTCCTTGAAGATACAGAGCAGAATGTACTATTTTTCTCGGAGATACAGAGCAGAATGTACTATTTTTCTCGGAGATACAGAGCAGAATGAAGTCAATCCTAGTACTGCGAATTTACTCGTTCCTATTGGGCGGATGAAACTTGGGCAGCAAATATAAACACTTGGAGTGTCGGGTTTAAGGTCACATTCTTCTTTTGGTGTTCGATTGAATAGAATTTCCAAGTATCAACACATGAAGGAAGGGGTCGGAAAAAGTTCCCCAACTACAGCTTTTAATTTATTACCGCCGCAGCCGCACAAACGATAATTTAAAAAATAGATATTCTGGGGTTCGGGTTTTCAGACTATGACACTTGCGCAATTGTATACTTACAGTTTCCCTACACTGTACTGTTGTAAAACAAATCTTGTGAAGTATTTAGATAAGCATTCAATGTATGTTCGCTTTGTCAAACAGTGAATATCCAGGTGCACTCGAAAAAGACGTTCTAATAATTTTGGTGAACGCTGCAGAAAAAGCCTCATAAAATCTAAAGGGGGAAAAAGGTGGTGGAAATTTTTGTACTCCCGTTTAGAAGAATAGTTACTTTATCACTCTGTATATAGTGAATTATTCTATATAGTGAAGAGAAGTGAAGAAAGTTAACAAATGTTTTCGTGTTTATAAAATATTCAAAAATTTACATTCAAAATGCACTATAAAAATTTTTTATTGTAAAAGTACACAAAAAAGTTATCAAACATAATATTATATACATTTTTTATCGCAGTCAACTAAAAATATTAGCAGAATTTAAATAAAATAGTTCTGAAAAAAGTTAGTTTTTATTGGTACAAATATGCACCGTTTACAAGTTTTCTAAGTTTAACGACAGTGTTGCCACAGAAAATACAGTTAAAATAAAAAAAACAGTGCTGCAGAATTGTACTTTAGATAGTTTTTTATCATATGGTTTAATCCAAAATTCAAAATTCTTAATTTAAAAAAATGGACTTTTGGCCAGCTTTTGAGGTCAAATACCCCACTGTGCGTCTCTCTGTTTGACCCCAAAGCAGGAACTGACCCCAAACGGGGTTTGAGGACATAGTAAAATTATCCAGCACAAAAATTTAAATAACTCATTTGGCAATTTTTGAAAACCATTGTTATGTGCTATTTGCATATGCTAAACATTTTGAGTAAGGAACCCGATGACATCATTTGAAGTGAAGGGATCATTGAGCGAAGGGATAATATATATCATTTCAAGCATTACAAACTTTAAAGACTACACTGTTAACAATAAGTATTCCAAAATAAGTAAAATGCACTCATTTTTGAATACATTCGATTCTTATCATGGCTCCGAATACATAAGTTTAAATTTTGAAAAATACATGCACTTAAAAATGAGTTTAATGGGTAAAAATGAATAAAAAGAGCAGATGTTAGCATGCGTAGGCTGCGTTCATAAATCGCTTTCAATAAATATCGACAATTACAACCTAGATTTACAGGGAATCGAACCCAGATCCTCATCACCGCTGACAAGAGCCTTATCCGTTAAACTACCAGTGTGACGTAAATAAGTTATAAACAGAACAAATAATAAAAGGTTTTCCAAAAAAATGGGAAGTCAGAAAATTGCGTTGTAATTACTCGGTTTCCATTTAAGGAATCGACATCAAATAATATTTAAAACCAGCTTCTGAATGCCTATTTTAAGTTTGTCAGGGTGCTTTGTTAAGATGGGTTGAACAGAAGCTGAGATTAGAAATATTAATACACACTGCTCATTTTTGCGCGAAAGTACGATTACTTGAATTTGAGTACGTCATCGCTCATTTGCGGTGCAATTGTATTCAAAGAAAAACGAGTACGTTCATTTACTCATTTTTGAGCACTTTTTTGTACAGTGTACAATTTCTAAATTATACCCTACAAAAAAGTCAGCAAACAAACGTCATCAAAGTTTTGAAATTTGAGGTTTTATGCAGAAAAACTTAGGTGTTCTTGAAATTCCAAAAAACTACACTCAGGTTTTTGTTCTATTTTTCTTCTTGTTTTGCAGGTATTCTTTCATACAACCTGCAAAAATACCTTCAAGAAGAACCGAAAAATTTAAAGAAAATGCAAGTTTAAAAAAAGATGTAATATTGGCAAATTAAAACCTTTTTTGTTCCAAATTCCTTTATAGAACCTTAAAAAAACCTTCAATTTCCCAACTTTCATTAAATTTCTACGCTGACTTTTTGCTGGGTATTTTCAATTAAATGAAACATTAGATAAACAAAGTTTAAATCACCCCCCCCCATGTTAGATTCATAGCCCAAATTAAATCCCGAACCGTTCCACAATCTGAAATCCAATTGGTTGATTCAAACAGCTTCCAGACAACGAAATTGAAAGCAATGTGCACCGTGATACTAAGTATGTTTGAGGTATTAAAGATAGCGCAGAACAGCGATTACATTTACACTCGCAAAGGACAGAGATATTCAGACAAATGCAATTAAACATCGATACCAAATGATAGTAAGTGCTCCGATTTTGTTAGACAATTCTATTTTATCCCTAAACCTGCATCTGTCATTGAGAATAAAAGCAGAATCAATTTCGCCTTTTAAGTTAACAAATTAGTGATGGAATTTGCAACGAGGGAATGGCATCACTCCATTCGGATAGAAATGGACTGTATTTCGTTATGTATTTAGAGATAAAAGGTTGTGTAGTATCCAAGATGATGTTTACGTCATGAAATGTGATACGCCATAGGCTATCAATATTCTTTTTATTTAAAATCGCAAGACACTTTTGTTTTCAAATCCTATTTTCTTATCTATGTTTTAAAGTGCAATTAAATTTATATATAAAATACTCTTTAAAAAAAATACGACTTTAAGAAAAATGCGTTAAAAGTAAAAAATATTTTTTTATTTTACGAACGAATTGAAAAAATTGAATTACTTAAAATTGATTTTATACGTTTTGCAACTTTTTGAAATCTGTGCCAAAATGTAGGTATGTTTTTTTGTGAACTGGCACCAACTCTGCAAAAAGTTGTAATATGTATGAAATAAATATTAAATAATTCAATTCGTTCAACTTGTTCATAAAATTAAAATTTATTTTTTACTTTTAGCGCAATTTTCTTATAGTTTGTTTTCGTTGTTTTAAAAAGATTATTTTATTTTTCCATTATAATTTTTTAATTTAGCACGGGGATGCACCCCTGCTATTATTCAACAAGAAATTAAAGTAAGTCTCAACAGTGTGTATTGTAAAACAATCCCTATCGCTGCCAAAGAATTCTGGTTAAACGAAATGTCACTGTTGTTAAAAAGAAGTTAGGTTAATCAATATTTCCGGGTATATATAAAATACAGATAATTTATTAAAAAAAATGCACAAGTCAAGTTTCCTTTATTTAATAAAAAAAAGAATTTTCAAAATCAGACAATGTTTTTTTAAAAACGTTCCGGTTATTTGAGAATTTCAGATAGTTAAATGCCGGAAAACCGGATTTTTTTTCTCAAAAGGTACCAAGCGAGACATCCTATATGCAACAAATAAAAAAATTATTTTCAAATATCTGAATTATAACAGAAATAAAAATATACATAACATTCGAATTGATAACTTCTCTCTTTTGGGGCGCTTTGGCGGTTTTGGTTGGCGCGCTTTTCAGTCTGTTAAAAATAATATATTTATTTGAAAGTTTTATTGATGTGTTTATTGAATTTAATTACATTTAAATTAATTTCACTAATCGATATAAATAAATTAAAATCCGCCAAGAACTCACCTATCCAATTACTGGCATTATATATTTTAATCACTGATTTTGGATAATAGAAACGGTGCTCTCTCTATTTTTTTATTATTTTGTAAGTAACTTATTCATTTATGAACAAAAATAATCAATTTAGATTGGAACTTCTATCATAAAACCATTTAAATCAATCACTTTTAAAAATGAATTCTCATATTTGATTATTTGTCATTTTTGACAAAACAGACGCCTGCTTCGATTAAATATATTGTCAAACTGATGAAATTCATTTCGTCGTTTTTTAACTAAATTTTTTTAGTTTTAGTTAAAAGTGAAAACAATTTAACACAAATATAGAAATCACGATTGGAACCTCAAAACTATCGTTCCAGAATTCAACGCGCTCTTTTCCCTCGACCAAGAAATTGCTTTTGAATACTGACAATATTCGGCTGATGAGAAGCAAACATGAACTGATAAAAGGGCCGAAAAGGCATCTGAGTAAATTATCTTCGCTCAAAATTTAAGGAATATTTTCGTGATTTTTTCAAAAAGTGAAACTTTCCCACCCCGGTTGTCGTTATTGGTGTAATGAATAAGTAATTCAAGTACATTAAAAACAAAACAACAGTTGTTCCGCTTTTCCGATTGTCGTTTAATCCCTACTCTTCCTCAATGTTCAGTTTGAAAATTGAATTCAACAAGAAAATAGGTACTGAACCAACAGCAATATTCCCTCCCAACAAATATGAACTTCTAATCAAACAATACATTTCTATTCTTTGAAAATTATATCAGCAAAATAACATCGAGCCACGCACGCGTATATTAAATTATCCCCTCATCCCCCCCCACTGTATCGTTTTAACAAATGAAAACTTCTCCTCAGGACGCCAAGTCGCCAAAAGAACCGACGGCGCCGGGAAATAAACAATCACTTCCAATTTCAATTCAGCTCTAATTCATTTCGACGCGCAGATGACATACCAGGAAAAGGATTCTTCAGGATAAAAAACAGGAAAATGAAACAGGATTTTCCACGAGAAACGGGAGTTCTGTGGTACCAACTGGATGTCTTGGAGAAACTTTGGAACCGTCATTCTGGTTTTGGCGAAGACTGAGCAGTAATCCTTCCTGACGTAAATTGGATGTAAAAATTGATTTGTGCAGTTATGGAGAGAGGAATTTGTACAGGGAGATAGTGGGTCACTGGGCCACGAATAACGAGAAACAGGATGTAGAATTTTTAAATAAATTAATTTCAAAGTATTAAAATTTAAAAAAAAATCATAGGCATGGAAATAATAACACATTTTTGAGAAATTGTTTCTAAACTAAATTTATTAGCTATATTTTTATTTAATAATTTTATTAAATTGACAATAATTTTATTATATTAACAATAATTTTATTATATTAACAAAAATTTTATTATATTAACAATATTTTTATTATATTAATAATAAATTTATAATTATAATTTTATGTAGTAATAATAATAATATTTTATTATATTAATAATAATTTTATAATTATAATTTTATATAGTAATAATAATATTTTATTATATTAATAATAATATTTTATTATATTAATAATACTATTTTATTATATTAATAATAATATTTTATTATATTAATAATAATATTTTATGATATTATTAATAATATTTTATGATATTATTAATAATATTTTATTATATTAATAATAATATTTTATTCTATTAATAATAATATTTTATTCTATTAATAATAATATTTTATTATATTAATAATAATATTTTATTATATTAATATAAATATTTTATTATATTAATATAAATATTTTATTATATTAATAATAATATTTTATTATATTAATAATAATATTTTATTATATTAATAATAATATTTTATTATATTAATAATAATATTTTATTATATTAATAATAATATTTTATTACATTAATAATAATATTTTATTATATTAATAATAATTTTATATAATAATAATAATTTTATATAATAATTATAATTTTATATAATAATAATACTAGTTTTATGTAATAAAAATAATAATTTTATATAATAATAATAATAATAAAATTTTTATATAATAATAATAATAATAAAAATTTTATATAATAATAATAATAATAAAAATTTTATATAATAATAATAATAATAAAAATTTTATATAATAATAATAATAATACTTTTATATAATAAAAATAATAATTTTATATAATAATAATAATAATAAAAATTTTATATAATAATAATAATAATACTTTTATATAATAATAATAATAATTTTATATAATAATAATAATAATAATAATAATAATTTTATATAATAATAATAATAATTTTATATAATAATAATAATAATAATAATTTTATATAATAATAATAATAATAATAATAATTTTATATAATAATAATAATTTTACATAATAATAATAATAATAATTTTATATAATAATAATATAAATTTTTATTATATTAATAATATTTTTGTAATTATAATTTTGTATAAAAATACTAATTTTATATAATAATAATATACATTTTTATTAATAATATTTTTATAACTAAAATTTTAAATAATATTAATAATATTTCATAATTAAAATTTTAAATAATATTAATATAATATTTTATTATTTTAATAATATATTTATAATCATAATTTTGCATAATAATAATTTTATATAATAATAATAATTTTATATAATAATATTTTTACATAATAATAATAATTTATATAATAATAATAATTTATATAATAATAATAATAATTTTATATAATAATTATAATTTTATATATTAATTATACTTTTATATAATAATAATAATTTATATAAAAATAATAATTTTATATAATAATTATAATTTTATATAACAATTATAATTTTATATAATAATTATAATTTTATATAATAATAATATTTTATATAATAATTATAATTTTATATAAATATTATAATTTTTTATAATAGTTATAATTTTATATAATAATTATAATTTTATATAATACTTATAATTTTATATAATACTTATAATTTTATATAATAAATATAATTTTATATAATAATAAAAAATTTATAATTCATAAAAATTACATAATATTATGAACGTTAATACTTAAAAAAAAATTATGTCACTTCACTTCCAGAAATTTTTAACAAGTGATATAATTTCGTCAGAACATGACATATGGATGGTTGCCAACAAAAACTTCAACGGAATAAAGATAAACAAAATGTTATTTATGCATTCTGGAGCCTTATTCGCTTATCTATCTTTATTTTAAGATTTTATGCGCATATCTGTACAATTATTAATCAAAGGAGATCAAATTTATGTCAATACCGTTATTTTTCACTAAATTGTAGTGTCGCATTACACTAGAAATGTTACAGGATTCTTTTTATTCTAATACCCCATGTCCGAGCTGAATTAAGAGTTAGTTGGCCCCTAGGCTGAATATGTGGTGCACGCCACCCTACTATATGGGGGGGGGGAGGGGAAATTACTCCTGGTAAAACCAGGAAGGGGGAGAGGGTCGGAATTTTTTTGAGAAATATATATAACAAATTAAACATAACAACAAATTAATTCTTTTTAAAGTGTACAAACGAAATCGGGTTACACTGTTTCATTTAAATGTCCAATGCTGTATTACTAAATTTCAACGGTTTCAAGGAAGCTCAAGGGGCTGGAATCTATGAAAAATCAAAACAATTTTCATCCTTTTATGCACAGAAGAAGTAGTTGTTTTGAGATTCACCGACACACTCTTTTATTATTATAGATAAGAAGTTTGTGACATTATGTATCGATATTTTAAATATAAAATTATAAATAAATCATAGCGAACAGCACACTTACTGAATGTCACTGCATTTAGTTCAGTATTTCGCAGTATTTGAATATACAAAGAAACCCATAAATAATTGAGAAATTAAAATGTCAAACAAATGTACTTTTATTTCTCCAAATCATGACTGAAATATATTTCCTAAACGCATTTATATTTCATCTATATCGTAAATTTTATCAAAGCCAATTCAACGAAATCCATTAATACTTAAAATAATTTCCACTTTGATTCCATTCCTAATATCTTGTCTTATCTTATAATATCTTAGATCACATCTTTATTACTTTCAATAACCCAATAAACCAAAGCTTTTAAGGAAGATATTTAAATGACAGATTTTGTTAATATTTTTGAGAATGAAAATTATTATGCGTGACACGGAAGTTAAAATACATTTTAAAGGCATAAGTTTTATTTGTATTCATTGTTCTAAGGTATCGTGCAGTTAGAAATGGAATATACTCCAAAATAGAATAACGAAAATAAGTTTATATATTCTTGAAAGTAGATTTAAGTAAATGTATTTGCATTTGTTGATGCTGTGCTGGATTCTGTAAGGACACTTTCTTAGAGACTTTAAACGAATTCGCATTTTAGATTCATTTATTTTTACGCAAGTATTATTGGTATTATTCAATTTGAAATCTTATTTCTGCAAATGTTGGATTCATAAATTGAAGGATATATTTAAATCAAATTCTCAATTATATATCGTAAAATATTCAGATAGGTACTGGTCTTTCACGAACCAAGCCGTAAAGTTCGGTTCGTGAATACTTTTGGGCCCCTCGCGGTGCAAAGGTCAGAAAGGAGTGTGGATAAATGGTCAAACTGGTTGACGTGTCATACCTTCATTTACACAAAAGTATACCATTTATCTCCATAGGCTGAATCCCCGGGGAGTTATATGGCAAAAGAACATATTAGTCTTCGTCTACATTCCTCCTCACGCCGTACAGAGGTCAGAGAGAGAGAGGAATTGGTAAACAAACAACCTGTTCGAGACGTATTACTATTCTTTACACGATGATGTGTCATTTATCTCCATAGGATGATTGCACGTAAAGTTATGGAAGTGAAAATATATACTGCTGTTATATACAGCACTTTCCGTCATTGGCGTGGTACAAAGGTAAGAGAAATTAATAGGTTAAAAATCAAACTGTTACAAAAGTCTTATTTTCCCATACACGATGGTATGTTATTTATCTGCAGAGGATGAATCCACATGGGATCGAAAGCTTATATTGCAGTTAAGAGCCCAACCCATGGAGGTATAAATGGTAGAAGCCGAAATGGATTAAAAATCGTTTTGTTCCAAACGTCTCACTTTCCTCTTCATGATGGTATGTCAATTATTCCTATATGATAATATATGATAATTCCATGTGGAGTTATAATGATTTAGCATACGACTCCGCTAGAAGACGTACCCCATATACATTTTACAGACGTATTTACGTCAAAAGCATGTGGTGTGCAATTATCATTAAGGATTGTTCTTAGTTATTGTTGTTGTTTTCTAAATAATATTCTACATTTTTTGTGTTAGTACATAGTTTAATTTAATAAAGGTGTAGTGAGATAAGTGCCTGTATAAGTGCATTCTTGAAATACATCACTAAGAGGCAAAGTAATAAATTTCCGGATAGGGGGGGGGGGGGGGGGGGCTTGGTTACGTATGACAGTTTGCGACATAGGGTGGGGGAGGAGTCAAAAATACGGAGAAAAAGCGTGATATCATTTTAGAATGGCTGGTGAAATCAAGTTAGTCTTTTATAAAAATAAATAGACTTTACCGGAAAGTTCTAATTGCGGCCCATGGCAACCTTTTGTCTGGGCGATAAACAACAGTTTTCTTCTTTGAGAAAATGGTAAACCCGACTCCCTTCGTCCGCAATTGGTCTATTGTCGATAATACGCAGATATAATTTGTTTCGAATATTTAACGTAATAAATACTAAGAATCATATAATTAATATAATAGTCTAGGAAGAGTTCGTTCGTGGAATGTACACGCAACAATTTTCAACAGTTTGAACAACTTTCATTTTAAAATTGGAAGAATAAAATGTACAACGTTTTAAGTACCTATCATTATTTCTTTGCGAAACAAAAGTATTATTTTTTTGTAAGGATCATGTTGACATGAACTATACACATGGGCCTAGTAATCAAAAGGTAAAAAGTCATACACTTTGTTAAAAAAAGGGTGTAATTAATAGGCGTATGGTTGATCCATTTACTTTATAATAAAAACTTATTGTACGTGAGTATATAGTACGTAATTATGAGAATTAAAAAAATTAAAATGAAAAATCAAATATTTAATATTGTATAAAAATTACATTAGAAACTGTACCAAATTTTAACCGCCATCTTTTTTTCCCCTTATCGGGGATTCTCTAATCTTTCGAAATAAAACTTCCAAAATTATATTTGTTCGCTAAAGACAACCCAGAAAATGAGTTTACTCTTATCAAAAAATTAAATTAGTCTTTCATTTTTTGCGCCAATATAATTGAATTAACGAGCTTTTCGCATTATATAAATGCAATATTTTGCTAAATCAATTTGTTCGATACATTATTTCATTTTAAATACTTTAAACTGTAATATTCTTTGAAAGAAACTTTATAAAATAAAATAATTATTTCCATTACATTAATGCTGCGATTGAGGCCTAAATGACTTTTCAATATTTTTATCCTTTTAAACTAATTTAAGAAAACCGACGTATCTATTTTTTGTTATTATGTTTTGGTTTCATAAATAATGTTTTTATTTCGTAAATTTAAGACATTTTCGTCCTTTTAATTTAATTCCAAGCAACCCTACTTTCCGCTAAATTAACGAATCGCATTTCAAAATTACTGTAAAATGCTTATCTCAAATCACCGTACACCGAATAACAACTAAAAATGCTTAAGATTCGCGACAGCATATCGCAATTTTCGTCTTCAACCAAATTTCATTTAAGAGTAAATTGGGGATAAACTACGAAAAATGCAACCTTTCACCGTGCTGCCACTTCCTTAGTGGAGCTAACTCAATAAACTAAAGCTTTTAAAGTGGCGATATTTTGGTGACAGGTTTTGTTAAAATATTTAAGAATGAAAATTATTATGCGAGACGGGGAAGTTAAGATACTTTAAAAGCGTTCGAAATTCTTATTTGTGTTCTTTAGAATTGATCTATAAGTACGAAGAATTGGCTTGTTTATTCCCTAAAGTGGATTTTGAGTTTAATGCGTTTTTGATAATGATGTTTTGGGTGTGATTGGTTTCCGCTTTGATTCCAGTCGAATTTGTATTTTTGAAAAAAAAGTTTAATTTTGATTATGTGTTAGATGTTTATTCAAATATAAAAACATGAAATTGAGTTTTATATTCCGGGTGTTCGAAAAAAATACGTAATAAAAATCCTTTAAAAAGACACAAAGATATAAATTCAGTGTGTGTGTACTTAAGCACTTGATTTTTTAAAAATTTAATTATAGTTTTAAAAATCGAGTTTTTTCCTGCATTAAAACCTTTTAATATTCATGATGTTTTAAAAAAAAACCTGAATAAAGTCAAATGCTAATTAGGACACTTATAGTTTCATTAGTTAATTAGCATGTTTTTCCAAACACGATTCGCAAGTTTTAATTGATCTAGAAGTCTAATTTTTTTGGAAATAACTCGTAGCATCATTATGAATGTTATGAACTTCTAAAAAGTTTCTAGCATGCAAAGTGTTTTTAAAAATAACTTTTTATCTTGAAAATTAAAAGTACATTTTAATTGGTTTTTTAAATTTTCAACTTTAAAATGCCACTAAAAATTTATTTTTTAACAGATTTTTTATGATGGAGGTTCATAGCATCTCTCAATTAATATAAAGTGTAATGGAAAAAATAATTTTCCGAAAAAGTTTAAGGCAACTTGAGTTATCATGCTGGGAATGAAGCGGCATATGGTAAAAATACAATTCTTAAAAAAAATGAGTTGAAATTTTACAAAACATATTGCCATTGCAAGCAGAGCCCTAGAATAACACTTCGTAAATAATAAAGTTTTTGACAAATTTACGCAATCTTGGTATCATCGGAAAGATAATAATCAAGAAAACATTATGGAGCAAAAAAAATATTTTGTAAATTATGGTTGATTTTGAGCATTTCTTAGTGTGCATGTACACCTTAAGATTTACTGTATTTAATGTAGTATGATGCACAAAATCATCAAAAGAAATGTGTCGCTTTAAAAAAAAGTTAATTTTAGTGTTTAGTAATATCTTTACTCACTGAATGCTAAACATATTTGCATGTAATTACAGTAAAAATCCAATTATCTAGATCAAGTGGGACCAGATCCTATCCGGATCATTTACGTAAACAAGTTTATTTCTTAGTAAAACAGTGGATTTTGCTTTAGTATGTAATTTAACGACAATTAAAATCAATATCATTCACCGATAATAAACTTCTGAAATGCGAACTTTGCTGATATTTTTCCTCAATGTATCCAGTTGCGGATAAATGGCGATCCGCTTTCTTCCATCCGGATAACTGGAGTTTGGATAATTGGAGTTCTACAGTATATGATATTTTTGCAATCACTTTCTTAACCGGGATAAGTATTCAAATATATGTTTTGAATCCAATGACGCCAAAATTATATTTTTATGTTAAGTATAACTAATTTTTTTTTTTGCGAATCAATATTTAGTTCAAGATGTCCTGAATACGTAACTTTGAACTCATTTTTTTTAGTGATGATTTTTATTATATTTGGTAAAGTTTAAATTAATCTGTTCACATGGACTAAGTAATCGGAAAGTTGTTCTGTCTGTGGGCTAATTCCTCAACGAGGAGAGAAAATTTCGTTTTGGGAGGTAGCAAAAGAGTTCTCAAAACATTGCGGAAGGACGACTTGTCTTGCAATAGGAGCCGTGTAACTGTTTGACGGGCGGATCGTGAACCATTCTTCCTCAAAGTAGGCAGATTCACACATGGGGGGTTAGGGTTGCCTGAGGGGTTGAAAACTAAAAAGTCAAGCTGACGGCGATCAATAAAAACTATTAGTCAACAGTCACATGCCCAAAACTATGTAATTATCTGTACTGCTGCAAACAGCTTACTTAAGACCTGACATGCTTTAAAAATTCTTCCCCCTCTGTGGTCAAAATTGTTCCAAACTCATCGCTAGACCTGTAAAATCTATGTGAATATTTAATATTAATTCAGATCTAACTCGAAGAAACAGCTCCAAGTTTGATCCTATATCCCATTCTACTGCGACGCTAATTCAACCTTAGAGCGAATATGACGTCATAATCGTGAAACCAACATTTCAGACCGAATATCCTCATACACGTGACTTCTTTTCAAAATTATAAATTGAAAAATACTCGCGATTGGCTGATGAATTGGGAAATGTGTAACAGTGATAATTTATGAATGGAACGACGTAATTAACCACGTGTCTGAGGCCATACAGGTTGGCCTCACTTTGATGTTAGCGAGATTATAACATTATGTTTTCTCTACTATAAAGGATCCATGCTCGAAGAATTCAACCGATCAATGTGCATGTGTCTCCTATTGGCGTACGACATCAGAACACAGCAACCATATATTGTAATGGACTCCGCATTCAAGTCGAAATCGATCATTCCCCAAGAATTCGCGGAATTTAATCACCAAAACTAAATTCTTCGCCGTGACAATCTTGACCAAAAGCGTGAAACGACGAAAGCTGTGACGAAATTAAGTTTCACGGTTCCTAATCAGGGCTGATTGGAGAACGGATTTTCGAAGATTAAACGCGCGATTTCGCTTCCAGTTTGCGAAGGTTTTCAATTTCCGTTGCGTTTGCTGCTTTGTCTTCGACATTAATTTGATCTGCAGTTAAATGGTTTGGGGGCGGAGCCATCGATAAGCGGAATCTTCTAATAGCTGCATTTCAGGTTATAATGGAAATATTATTCTTATTTATCTTTGCGTTTAGATATGCAGGGCGGGCCAAAAGTTATTGGCGCAGTTTATAATTTAATATAAAATCAAAAAATTATATTAGGAAAAAGCGGTTTGAACTAAAATCCTGCTCTTTATGAAGTGTTTTTAAGTAGCAAATAAAAACATTAGTTCTAAACTTCACGCATAGATAGCGCTGTGCTTTATAAACATCATGAAAAAGCCTCAAAACACGAATACGTGGATTGTATTGGAGTACTGTTTGAACTATTTGTAACAAAATATATCTGTGAATGCTTGTTTCTGGTTTTTATGTTTTTATGATGATTATAAGGTACAGCGTCTTCTATGACTGTTTAACTTTAATATTTATTTGTATAATAAAACAGTTTGCATCGTAATAAGCATTTTATTGTAAATCGCTCCCTACGCCAATTAGTGATTTTATAGTATATTTATAAATGTGTTAGGGATTTATGACGCTCACTGTACATATATTTATATATATATATATATATATATATATATATATATATATATATATATATATATATATATATATATATATATATATATATATATAAATTATTTTTAGGTCGAGAATTGAATGAAAGTAAGCAACTCCTTAAATATCTGGTTCATTAAATTGGAAAACTGCTTTTTTTATATTAAAATCAACATTTAAAACATAGTGTTTAAGGGTATCTCCAGTTTAATTACGCTAATGTTATTACTTGTCAAATACAAATTTGTGCAACTAACCTCAACTAACTTACATGCTCTGGTTGTGGGTATGTCCCTTTAACACATCCCCACGATTTGCTTTTTAAAACTACAATATCCTGAAGAATTATCAACTTAATCAGGTAAACTATTCCATTTGTTTATTACTCTAAAAATATTGTTGTTAGTGATTAAATTTATTTTTATTAGATTTGCACAACATTTAAAAAACGACTAAATGTTTTGTTATAATCGACGAATTTATTTTATATTTTTGACGAAAACTTTAATGGGAACGACACTTTTGTCGAATTTAAGTAACCATTTATAACAAGGCTAAAGTTTAAAAAAAAAATCTAGCAATCAACTCCATGCGTAATGCAATCTTACTTCCTTTATCCACTGTCCAATAAATCAACATGTTCGCTCTTTATTGATGCAATGGATTCCACGATCTTCAGAAAAATGGCGCTCCCTCCTTCGAACAAAATAAAGAAGGATTTCGCAAACAGCGGGACAGGCTCACTTCACCAATCGACAAGAAGCAAAAAAAAATAGTGGAAGAAGAAAACATTCAAACCAAGAGACGTTCGAAAATTATACTTCTTTTCTTCTTATTTTTTTAGGAGAAATAGCACGTGATTGGAATGCGATGTCTTAAATAGTTCGCGATACGCATATTGAAGAGGAGCATCGGTCTTGGTATTGGAAAGAAGAGAAGGGTTAAAAAAAATACCAAAATTTATCCGAGTGTAAAAAAAATGGATGAACCAAAAAAAGAAACACCTGATATCGCTTAAAATACAAAAGTTGTCTGGCTTAGGTTTGTGTAGATTATTAGTGTGTGTACGGATTATAAATAACAATGTTATTATTGTGGGGGTGGGGGTAAAATCTATATATTAGTTTCCCAGATGCAAAAGCAGATGTTTGCAAGAAAAGTTTACTTACTGGAGTAAAGTGCGAAAAATTCTCAAAATTTAATTATTGTTAATGCAATAATATATCGTGTTTGTAATAATGATGAATAATACTAATTTTCACTAAAATGTTTTCGTTCTCAGAATACTGAATAATATATAATATAAATTTTACTTTTCACATTACTTGTTTTGCGAATAGAAGAACGATTTAACTGGATTTTCAAATTTTTGCTCTTACTTTCTTATTTTTTTCAAGGAGCGAAAGGCGCTATATCACTAGTCAAATCATTCAGGATTGCTGTATATAATTGAGGGTTTTGCTGTAAAAAGGAGGTAGCTCCAATTATTCAAGTTTGCAGAAAACAGTAAAAAAGGTTTGGAAATTCAAAATTCCTAGTTGGGTGAATATATTCTTTTTGAGCAATCTTCTTAAGTGTTCCTACATATTATGAATGTATTTTCACTCAAAAATATATATTCCAGATGACGCGGCACATGTTGGATTGTTGGAGCTACCTCTTTCTTCCAACCAAATAGATGCTCTGTCCACCTCTATGACACATATTTCACACAAAAAAATTCAATTTACTATAATATTATTTTATATAAAGAAAACTTCAACTGAAATAATACATAAAACTTGGTTTTAAAAACAGAAAATTAAATTTTTAATCATCACACTACCCCTCTGTCACGTCCGGCTCATCTGCTGCGTTGTCTGGTTGTAGTCCATTGTAGAACGACAAAACGTAAAATAATCAAAAACTCTACTGTTTATAAGTGCTGTATAACCCTCCTGTAAGAAAATCACGTCAGTCGTTTGGGGAAAAATGGCGGTAGATCCAGGAGCTACCTCTATATTGCAACAAACTAATGAGACAGACAGCTCCATTTCTTGAGTAACGCGATAACTAACGATTAGAGTTACTTCCTTCTGGTACCAAAATTTTTTTTACCACAAGATAGTACATGTAACTCCAAATTCCCCTAGGTTGGAGCTACATCTTTTTTGCAGCAAACACTTCAATTGCTGTTACATATTATAAAGCCTATCTTCTGAAAAACCTTCTTCGGCGGGTTCTTCCAGCCCAGGTAAAACTGGGCACTATCCCTCTATCTGTATTTACGCTGCGCAGGTGGCACATAATTACCTACTACAGTTATCCCTATAGGAGATATTAGATGAAGTTGTAAGGACCCCCCGGGTCGAGGCAACGAAAGGCTAATTACTATTTCCGATATAAAGCGTGGATAGTGTGGACATAGCTACTTTTGCTTCTGACTGACTTTTTTTTTGGAATTCGTTGTTGTTGTTAATAGTCCTTCGCTGGCTAGTGGCAGCTAGACAGCTTCCATGAGTCCCCACACCCTAAAAAAATTCAGGGCCTGCAAAGGATCCGTCTCGAAAAAGTCTCTGGTGAGCCGAAGACAAGACAGAATGTGTTCCGGGGTCGCACTCTCCACTCCACACTTGGAGCATACCGGAAACTGCTTAACGCCGTTTTCATAAAAACAACCTAGCAAGTGGCCACTAGCAAACAAGAGAGGCCAATAGAACCACCAGGGCTGTCCCGCCTATACATACCATCCATGGGGTGGAGGGACCCTCCACACCTTTAAGTCCTAGTACTAAGAAACTGAATTTGTGATTCTTCGTATTTTAAAATGTAATCTAAAGTTATAAAGTACCTATCGATACAAAAATCCCATATTTAGGATTTTTGAATATAATTACTTTTGCATTTGGGTTACTCATAAACGACTTAAATGCAAAAACTGCGTATGTACATTTAAAACAGTTATTCAATATCTATTAAAAATGTTTTAAAATTCATTTTAATTCTCACTATTGAAATATTTAAAGTAGTATAATTTTATTTTCATTACCTATGCATTGGAGACTAAATATAACCTATACATTTTGACATACCATTGCTTTTTGTCTTTGCAGTAATTAAAAATATTCAACACTCTTAGTTGTTATTGTATCGATTTGTATCGTTAATTAATTTTTAATTACTTTTGATAATCAGTCCCCATACCAAAATGGATTTCTTGCAATTTTAACTTGACTTAGAGCCTTCTTCAGCCAATGAGATGTTTTATAAATTCTACATAATATGCTGTTTTGGCAAAAAGAGTGGAATTTTTACGGGATTTCCAAAAAAAGTCTGCTTGCAATGCTTCAATCTTCAAAATATTTTGTATGTGTTACCGTGAAATGCAAAAGTCGTGTATCTGCAGATTCACTAGTATATCTTCCTAATCGAATATTCAGATACACTGATTTGTTCAGTGTAAGTCTGAAAACATATAAAAAGTAAGAGTTTTACAAACTTTCGCTGGGGAATCTGCAATTACACGTAATCCGAATCATGAAAGTGCGAATGTTAGTTCTTAAGATATCGGAAAAAAATAAATGTCATTATGATTCAATAATTGTGAGTATTTGTTTTTATAATCTCAGTCGTTTTACAATCTCACGTGATAATAACTGTTCACAAACAGCTGGGACCACTTGTAACATTTGTTTGAGGTTACTCGTTCCCTACAAGCACAAAATCAAATGCTTTTTAAAAAAATCGGTTTTAATGATATACAAATACATTTATTAATTAAACTTAAATGAAATTATTCCTTATTCATCAGAATCCGAACATACATCGGATACAATTTGTTATACGCAAGAAAAGTTAACACACTGAAAATAGTCTTTTTGGTTCTGGAGGCCTTAATTCTTGCAATGAAAGATTATTTTCTGTTTGTTTTATTTTATAACTAAATTAATTTGTGTGTCTACCACATATTTTTGTACATATATAATACTTGTTTTCGGCTAGGACTTTATGCAATATTCCTTCTATAGGAAACGATTGGAACTAAATTTATTTTTACAAAATTTTTCTCTCCATGCCTTTAATATTCTCAATATAAAATATGATGTAATTCCATTAATTAGTTTTAACAACATATATCTCTAAACAGGGGGAAATATTGGGTTGGAGGGAAAGTTCTGTCGTATTTTAAAGAAAATATTTGAATTCATTTATAAAAATATGTGTTGAATATTAATCAATTATATATGCTCTGCTATTTGTTACAACCTGTTGCCATCTTTCAGGTAACCTGTGAATTCCTGTTTTGTAGAAGTTCTCATCCTTGGAGTTAAAATAGTCAGCAACTGCCTTAGAAATACTTTCAAAGGACGTTAATTTTTTTCCCGTTAGATAATTTTGCAGTAAGATTTTTTTTTCTTAATATTCTCGTAAAGAATCCACTTTTCATCTCCAGTAACCACCCTGTCCAAAAACGGCTCCACATTGTGTCTAATCAGATGTGATGAACACATTCTTACACGATCAGATAAATTCTTTTCCGTTAATTCATGTGGAACCCAAACACTTTGCTTTAACACAAACTCAACAGATTTAATGTGATCTCCAACAGTTGTATGATGAATGCCAAACTCTTCTGCAATTTCTCGACTTGTTAAATGTGGATTATTTTCCAACATGGATCGCAAAACATCATTATCGATCTTGGATGGTCGTCCAGATCGATCACTTTCTTTGAGGCTCAGATCCCCGGCACGAAATTTGCTAAACCATCTTTGACAAGTACAAACATTTACAATATCTTTTCCAAATACCGCACATAAATTTTTACATGCAACTGATGCATTGCTTCCTTTTTGGAATTCATATAAAATGCAGTGTCGTAACTGCACTTTATCTACAGACATGTTTTTCACTTTAAATATCACAAGTAAATGATGAACGGTAAAAAAGGGCACCTTTTATATTATACAGCAGCCTAAATAAACAAAAAAAATCCTATTGACTCACTAGCCAGATGTTCTTTTTATTTACAAGAAAAATCACCTGCCTATTTAAAATACGACAGAACTTTCCCTCCAACCCAATAGTTTATGGACACCCAGTATTTATCCCGTGTGAAAATTTTAAAACAATCTTTATAGTTTTTAAACGAACTCTCATAGTTTTATTACTGATAAAAACTCTAAAACTCTTTGATTGAATGCAGTAAAATTCTGCACTTATAACACAATGATAATACTTTACCTGAACGGAATGCTCAAATAATCACGCTTTTAAATTTGTCTTTTTACAAATGGGATGTCTTAGCATATTTACTTCTTCTCCTCTTTCAAACCATATATTTAGTCTCACAGACAAATATATTTCGTTTGACTATTTGCTGAACCCATGGGGAAAATCCTTTTGTATGGCAATCGATAAAATTCTTCTTCTCTGAGCTTTCTTGCATTGTATTTTTGTTCGCCTTTTCAGATGGTTTGTAATTATCCCACGAACTTGATTCAAATGAATTTCTTAGAACTTATTTTTAAGCTACTGATGCCGCACGTAAATTCTAAAGTGCAATTTTTTTTATAAAGTACCTTTACAGTTAATACTGTGTATACCCAATGACAAAGATAATGTGCATGTAATATTAAAAATGGTTATTGTTAAAAGAGTATGTGTTGGACCATTTTTATGTCTTATATTTTACTATTGATTTAAATATTTTGTCAGTGAAACAATATTTATTCTGAATAGCTTTTGTAGTTTTGTAATGTGAGAAAATATGGACTCTCCCAACTTGTAATCTTTATTTAATGTCGTAGAAGGCCTTTGTGAGATATACGTTATTAATGTAACATATCGTCGTTCAAATTGCAAAAGGTCGTATGCCAATAATTGCATTGTTCAATATTGCTATATATGCCTTTCTTGGATTTGCCAGATTCGTTACTAAAAAAATGTCTACGTGGACATAACAACTTGTAGCGATCTCGAGGGGGCTGTCATATTCTTTCCTAAAAATAAAGTAGTATAAAAGTCAACTTTTTTTTCCACCCTGTATAAGAAGGCCTCGCAGTTAAAGGCGTTAGCTGGGAGCCCGAGGATTCCCGGTTCGACCCTAGGCGAAGGAATTCGCAAACAAAAGTAAAAAGTAGTGATCTTGTGATCGGAGGGTTGCCAGATTCGCTACAAAATACTAAAAAACTGATGCACGATCAATCTGATCGGGGTCCAAAGTCTCGACATCTAATGAAGGCGTTGGGTGCCAGTTCAGGTGTTTCCTCGTCATCTGACCATGGTTTTAAAATAACGAGGTGCATGTATGAATGTGTGTGTCAATGTGTATGTGTTCGCGGGTGTTTCCTTCTAGATAGATCCCGAACCGTCGCCAATTGCCCACTGTGCAGCTCTAATACGACGTTAATTAACGAAACCAAAACCAAACCTGAAGCCTATTGAGGTTGCGTCAGGTTCCATTTCAGATGTTGACCTCGTCATCAGACTACGGTTCAAAAATGCGAGGCACTGTTTCCGGGTCTTTACCTCGAGATACACCCCTAACCGTCGCCTACAGCCCACTATGCAGTTCCAGTGCGACGTTATATCCAACCAACCGACACGGCTCCTCAACTTATCACTCAAACCTTCCACATTAGCATCTCCATCATTAAAAACAACCCCTCCCCAAGTGTTCTCACTCCATCAAACCATTTGAAAGCCTTCAAGAAGAGCCCGCTCACTCATCCACTCCATCAGTGTTAACAGCTTGCAGTGAGCCCCTCATCCACTTCATTAATTCGACCCCGACCCTTGTCGAGTGCCGAATCTCTTCAGGAGAAATAATTGGGGATGATATTCCCTGTGTCACCTTGACCGACCGTTTATGCACGGCGCGGGGATGATGAAGCGTCGGACGAGACGGATCTATTAGCGGGCGACCATTCATCACCATTTAGTTTTGGTGGTGTCGCTTGATCGGAAAGGATTGTTTGATTTGATTCGGAGACGAATGAATTTAAATGGTTCGGAATGATTTATTGTTGTGTGATTAGGGGGGTATTGAGTTGATTTGGGTTGGAAATTGATTTATTTTGATGTGTAAAGTCTTTAACTTTGGGTTTGGGGTAAGATATGGCATGGCGGATCAATTGAAAGTAACGGAAATACGTCATATTGACTTGTGTGCGACGAGCAGCAGGATTATATTTTGGTTTGGTTTTGTTAATCAACGTCGCACTAGAGCTGCACAGTGGGCTATTGGCGACGGTTCGGGGCCTATCACAAAGGTAAGACCCGGGAAGGATGCCTCGTATTTTTGAACCATGGTCAGATGACGAGGACAACACCTGAGCTGGCACCCGACGCAACCTCAATAGGTGTCAGGACATTGGACCCCAATCAGATGTATCGTGCATCAGCCCCGTAATGGTTCTAAAATAACGAAGTGCATGTATGAATGTGTGTTGTGGGAATGTATATGTTTTCCCGGGTCTTTCCTTCGAGATTGACATCGAACCGTCGCCAATAGCCCACTGTGCAGCTCTACTGCGACGTTAATTAACAAAACCAAAAACCAACCAGCCCCGTATATACGCTAGAATAATTTGTTGGATGTTTTGGACGACTTTCTAGTATTTCTCTTGCGAAGGTGGCAACCCGCGGATCACAAGACCACTACTTTTTTAATTTTCTATGTTGATATGATTTGGTTTGGTTTGGTTTTATTAATTAACGTCGCACTAGAGCTGCACAGTGGGCTATTGGCGACGGTTCGGGGTGTATCTCGAAGGAAAGACCCGGGAACACATACACATTCACACACACATTCATACATGCACCTCGTTATTTTAGAACCATGATCAGATGACGAGGAAACACCTGAACTGGCACCCAACGCCTTCAATAGACGTCAGGACTTTGGACCCCGATCAGATTTATCGTGCACCAGTCCCGTATACACGCCATTAAATTTGAGGATGTTCTGGACGACTTTCTAGTGTTTTTGTAGCGAAGCTGGCAACCCTCCGATCACAAGATCACGACTTTTTTACTTTTCTTTATCAAGTCCATCGCACGGGTTCAAACCACCAATCCTCTGATTAGTGTCTGAACGCCTTTATCAACTGAGCAACTGGGGCTCCCTATGGTCAGAAAGTGATAATCGCAAAGGAAAAAAAGTGAAAGACATATTACCAAAAAATGCGTAGTCACTATTAATTATTTTGGTTTGGTTAATTAACGTCGCTGCACAGAGGGCTATTAGTGACGGTTGAGGGCATTTCTCGAAGGAAAGACCCGGGAACGATGCCTTGTATTTTTGAACCATGGACAGATGATGAGGACAACGGCTGAACTAGCACCTGAAGTAACCTCAGTAGGCGTCAGGACATTGGTTCACGATCAGATTTATCGTGCATCAGTCCCGTATACACGCCAGTATAATTTGTTGGATGTTCTGGACGACTTTCTAGCACTTTTGTAGCGAAGCTGGCAACCCTCCGATCACAAGATCACTACTTTTTTACTTTCTTTGTCAAGTCCATCGCACGGGTTTGAACCACCAATCCCCTGATTAGTATCTGAACGCCTTTATCCACTGAGCAACTGAGGCCTCTTTTGGTCAGAGAGTGATAATCGCAAAGGAAAAAAAGTGAAAGGCATATTGCCAAACAATGCGTAGTGACTATTGATTGGTTTGGTTATTTTTTGACAGAAACCTGTTAATGTCACGAAGAAGTATTATATTTTGAGTTGATTTCTCTTTGGAACATTTAGAGACTTTAAAGATATGAATAGGTAAATGTAAAAAAATAATAAACGAACACGAAAGTTGACAAATATCTTAAGAAAAATTATTACGATTTCTACAAACAATATAAGCATAGCTCCTGTAATAAATTTTAATTTTATATAACTACAATATTTGCATAAACCAACAGCTGTATTATTTTACCAAATATAAAGATAATGAATCGCAATTGTAGTATAAAAGCTAGGAAGAAAGAAAGACAGGAGGATTTAAAGAGAAAAAAGAGAGAAAACGAGTTTGAAATCGCGATAAAAACAGAAAAAGTGGAAAATCTAGAGGGAAAGTTCAAAGCTCAAGTTTATAAAATCAAGTATCGTAAATATCATCTTATTTTGAAATAAAAAAATATTTTCAATATATAGGTTTAAATTCAAACTAAAATTTAAAAGGATGTGTTACTTAAAGATTACTATTTCTTGTTTAGTTTGAAAGTAAATTAAACGAGAAAAAAAATATGATGATTATTTTAGTTGAATACAATAGATTCACTGGGAATTATTTTGAAGCTACTTTAATTTGACTTAATATATTTAAGTGTTTTTCGATCACAATAGATATCTGTTTTTTGAATAAATAATTAATTATAATTTATTAGTCTTTGAATGACATTAATTTGAGTAGGAATTACCTCACTGAGATTTTCTTTATCAAACTTATCTAATGTTAGATGTAAAAATGGGATATATGACATTAAATTCGATTTTTTTTAAATGTAATAAAGCATAAATTAATCCGACTTCCGTCACTATCCATTATCTTCAATGAAGTTTTCAATTAAACATTAATCCAGCATATAATTAATATTTGTACTATATTAATTATATTTACGTTTTAATTAACTAAGACGTCCTCATAAACCGAAATAACACAGCTCCATTAAAAATTCTCAATATCCCCTTGTTAGTGAAATAATAAAACCCAGACTTGCCTTTAAATTGCTTTTCAATGCTCACTTATTGATCAGCAGCGTTAATTACCTAGCCCATTAATCATCATAACACCACTAACGAAGAAAACGCACTAAAATTAACTTCTTCCAGCATTTTATACCCCTAAACACTCAATGGGCTTAACTCTGAGACGTTCCCTTTGGAAATTTTTATCCCACTTTGAATGATTTTTTCCTGTGACGGATTTTTATATTTTATTTGAATATTTTTCCATTGTTTACTCGTTTTAACGACCCGTTTTGTCGTTGGGGGACCACCGGGACATTTCGTTTTTTTGTCGTTGTCGTTTTATGGGGACTGTGTTGGGTAATTTATCGTGTCGCTGATTTGGACGTTAAGCCCAATGAAATACCCATTGATCTTTTAAGTAGCTGTTTACGACATATGGAGTTTAGTTAATGAATGGAGAAGGCTCTGTTCAAAAAATAGAAGCGCAGTAATTTATTGTTTCGTTATTTTAATACTGAAGGTTATGTATCCAGTTACTAGGGTTAATATGAAGTATATTAACCTTTTAATACATTCTCATATCAGAAAATAATCTTTGTATATAAGAACTATGACTGTTAAGGGTTTTTTAAGTAGACGCGGTGCCAACTAAAGTTTTGTTTTTGACTTTAAAAAAAAAATCAAAATTTTAATTATTTAATTTTAATTAATTAATATTAATTAATGAATTTTAATTATTAATTTTAGTTAATGAATGGAGAAGGCTCTGTTTAAAAAATGGAAGATAGGTAATTTATTATTTCGTTATTTTAATTCTGAAGTTTATGTATCCGGTTACTGGGGTTAATATGGAGTATATTAACCCTCTTTATACATTCTTATTTCAGAACATATGGGACACGGCTGTATATAAGAAATATGACTGTTAAGTCCCTTTAAAGGGACACAAAACCATTAACCAACTTTTATTTTTAACTTTTTGAAAAATCAAAATTTTAATTAGTTAATTTTAATTAATTAATTTTAGTTAATGAATTTCAGTTAATGAATAGAAAATGCTATGTTCAAAAAATGGAAACAAGCGCGGTAGTTTATTATTTCGTTATTTTAATTCTGAAGGTTATGTATCCGGTTACTAGGTTTAATATGAAGTATATTAACCCTCTTTATACATTCTCATTTAAAGTATATGGGAAATCGCTGTATATAAGAAGTATGACTGTTATTGACCTTTTATTTTTTATTGAATTTTATTTTTGACTTTTTGAATCAAACTTTTAATGCATATTATTTAAATTTATATAAGGGGACAATATTTATCCCAAAAATTCATTCCATAATTGTTTGTGTTTGTTCCAAAATTTAAACATTTTCAATGTTTTAAGTTTTTTTTTTTAAACCTAAGGCTTTTTGAAATATTTATATTTTCCCACTATGTTTTTCTCTTCAGATCCTTTGAATTATAATACCAAAGCGTCCTTGATTGGTTATTTGTAGTACTAAGAAGCGGGTCAGATGACGGGAGTTAACATTGACGTTCGGGAATATTCGTTGGCCGCTAGAGGCGCTGATACCGACCCCTGTGCTTTGGTTAGTTTACATATAAAACGTTACGTGCAACTCCGTTTTTAATGTCGATCCGAGATTGCATTTTAATCTAAATTTGTGCAAATATGGCTTATGTCTTTAACGCTTCCACCTGTATAGTTCCATATATATATAGTATATATATATATATATAAATATATATATAGTATATATAAATAGTATATATAAATATATATATATATATATATATAGTGTATATATATAGTATATATATATAATATATATATATATATATATAATATATATATATATATATATATAAAATATATATATATATATAGTATATATATATAGTATATAAATATATATATATATATATATATATATATATATATAGTATATATATATATATATATAAATATATATATAGTATATATATATATGTATATATAGTATATATATATATATAATATATATATATATATATAGTATATATATATATATATATATATATATAGTATATATATATATATATATATATATATAATATCTATATATATAAATGCGAAAACCCCACTCATTCACTCATCACTAATTCTCCAACTTCCCGTATACCTATGAAGAAGACATTTGGCAAATGTGTTCGTTATACCTTATATAGGAAAAGTAAACTATTTTTGTTCCGATCGAACGTTTTTAAGGGGGTGTTAAACCCTTTTTTCGATCTTAGTATACGTTTCTTTTGGAATATACATATCCAAAAGACCTAGATTGCTGAATATTGGAACCCAGATTCATCTTGGGGCCCTAGGGGTGAACTAAAAAAGAATTTTTAAAAATTCGAACTCGAATTGCCAAAATAACCATTTTTTAAAAACACTTTTCATAGGGTTAACATGAAGAACATGTAACAATGCAATATTTCTAGATTGAAACAAGGGAATATTTTAATGTTATATAACCTATTCTGATTGGCTGATACCTAAATATCGCCAATGTGTCGCCAAATGAACAAAAAAAAAATTCGCCAAATTTATAAAAATTATTTCGCCAAATGAACAAAAAAAAAATTCGCCAAATTTATAAAAATTATTTCGCCAATTTTGCAATTTATTTCTTTTTCGTGCGTAGAACGGGTATTTCAGCTAGTATATATATATAGTATATATATATTAATATATATATATATATAGTATATATATATTATATATATATATATATAGTATATATATATATATATAGTATATATATATATATATATATATATATATATATATATATACTATATATACATATATATATATATATATAGTATATATACATATATATATATATATATATAGTATATATATATATATATATATATATATATATATATATATATGTATATATATATATATATATATATATATATATATGTATATATAGTATATATATATATATATATATATGTATATATATATATATATATATATATATATATATATATATATATATAGTATATATATATATATATAGTATATATATATATATATATATATATATATATATATATATATATATATATACTATATATACATATATATATATATATATATATAGTATATATACATATATATATATATATATATATAGTATATATATATATATATATATATATATATTATGTATATATATATATATATATATATATATATATATATATATATATATATATATATATATATATATATATATATATATATATATATATATATATATATATATATATTATATATATATATATATATATATATATATATATATATATATATATATATATATATATATATATACTATGTATATATATATATATACTATTTATATATATATATATACTATAAGTCGACAAATCATCAATTTAAGAACATGTTTAAATCAAATAAAAAATATTTAAACTGCTTTTTAAACCGAAACCAATCAAAGAAGCTTTACTTAACCCAACGGAAAAAGGGGCCGGTAAAAGCGCCCCTAGCGGCAGTCGGAGATTCCGTAAAAACGGGCGATGTGACACGCTTCTAAGTACGTGTTTACGTGCTGCATCAAGGACGCTTTGGCAATACGTAAGAACTCACATTAAAATGTTGCATAGCACATGTATTCGATTGTTTTATATAAATAGTTATTCATTATAACACATAATTTTTCTTAAAACTAAACTATTATTTACAATAGTAATTAAATAAAATTTGCTTATAGAGCTAATTCGCACGTCCATTTATAATAGACACAAATCTAGAATCCTGTCAAAGTGACCTTTCGAAAGCACTTTTGTACACGCCCCCCCCCCCCCACTAACCAATGCTTCCATTTTATATTGATTTTGAACTTAGACAATTCTGAATTAAAATGGATTTTATTAGCTCATTTATTTTGTTGGGTAGCAAACTTTTTAAATTCTCATAAAATATTACAGTTGCAATTTTTAAACTTTTTTTTGCACGATCTCGGAATTTTCTGAATTCTCTTGTGGTACTACCAGAAAGATTGATAAAACATTTAAACGATTGTAAAGGTGAGTCCTAGCTGAAGTACATTGACTTTTTATAGGAAATACATCAAAATAAAGCAATGGAGCAATGCTAGGTGAATTATCTATTATTGCCTACATAGCTAAGCACTTCTATGGCCTCAGTGGTAACACAACATATTCCGTTTGGGTGCTCTTGATACCTCTAACTATAATTTAATATGTGTAATTTTAAGAGCGAAGCTATCTAATTGCAATTGAAATTTGACTACGGAGCTCTGGCACAGTTGATGAATTACATATATCATCATCATCTTGCGAACAAAACTTTGAGCTACACACTATTGTACAGTTGAAAATGGACTTTAACAACTCTCCGAATCCCATCTCCTGAGATAAGAATTTCGTTTAATCGAATGTTCTCCAATTCCAAAATCTACGTTTGGGAATTTCGAAAAGGGTTGTTTCCGAACTTTTGTTCGCAATCAATTCCCCTTGAAGGACACGGCCGCCAGCTTTCTGTCGGGTTGAGATTCTCGCTGCAAAACCGTACCGTGGCATCATTTTTAGCCATCATTCCGGTTTAATTACGTAATTGTGTGCCGAGTTCGAATTCGGTAGGTGCCTCTGAGCAATTCATTTGACTAGATTTAGT
>OZ010669.1:75982846-75985346 GCA_963932185.1 Troglohyphantes excavatus
AGGGGTGTCATTCGCTACGCACGATGTCAACTTCTTAGTCTTCCATCCAAAATCTTATTAATGTTACGTATACTAGCTTCATAGATACTACAAACCAATTAAATACTTATCAAAATATATACTTTTTATTTAGTTAACTGATTATTTATCCGAGTGCAATTTTGAGTTACGATTACGCCGCGATGCGCAGAATGGTCTTCAGTCAGCACATGTGACACACATTTTCGATCTCGAATCGAAATCTGTCTGGGGAAATCTGTCGGAGCGATTCTTCAAGAATCCGCTAATTTCAACTTCTCTTCTTTTTCCATTTTAAGCAAATTATTTTATAAATTTTACTGACCCGCGTATAAGCCGACCCCCCTACTTTTTGATGAAGATTCTGACTTAAATTTCTCGGCTTATACGCGAGTATATACGGTATGTACCTTTACTGAAAAGAAAGACATTCACTTTAAAAATTAAATAAAACATTCCATTAGTATTATATTATCTGGGTAAATATGTTAAAAATTAACTTATGTGCCAAATCGACTAAAAGTGAAAGCATGAAACACTTATACTGTAAAATTCTAAATTCGTTGACTTGACTTCTAATTGATTCGGGGTCATAACGTTGCGAGACAAATCATCGAGGCTAATATCTCACGAGCTCAATTAATATGTATCAAATAATACTTTTTTTCCATTTAAACTATTCATACAGACCATCTCTGTACTGTTACGTTTATTAAAATGCTTAGAAAAAACAAAAAAAAATGTAAAACTGACGGGAGGGGGGGGGGGGGGGGGGGAGGGGCATTAATTTTGGTCTAGAAACGTCGATATTTTCAGTTTCTTTACGTAGAGTCAATACATTGAAATTGCAAAAAATTGGATTTTATAATTTTTGTTGAAAATAGCATCCCATGAATAGGGGCGGGGGAGGGAGGCGAGCGACACTTTATCCGAGAAACAATCTTCTGCATTTGTCATCTCTATTATCGCAATCAAAGTCGATTTTGCCCCCCATTTGTGCGAAGCTATGATAAAAAAAATTCTTAAATCTCCTTTTAGCAATTTCATTGTGTTGATTCCATGAAAAACAAAATGAAAAAATTCGATGTTTCTGGGGCAATTTTTTTTTTTGGTCCCTTACCCTTCCTTAAATTTTAATTTTAAATTAAAAAAAATTCTAAAGCGAATTAAAAAAAAACCTAAAACATAAAGTAGAAAACTGGATGGGTTATCTAGAAAAGGAAATACCTTTCGACCATCATGGAATCGTGTAAATACATAGCAGCAGGTTCGAATTTCCCAGTCATATTTTCTTGTAGATTTAAAACTATGAGTAATACCTTAAAGGTTCGGTGGCGGCCTCTATTGTAAGCCCTCATGGTAAATTTTTTTTTGTGAGCAAAAAAAAAAAAAATATTTATGCACCGCTACTTTTTACCTGCAAGTGCGGGTGAATAGGACCAGTCGTCTGTTTATTATTCTGTTTCGATTCTGAAATTTCGCTAGATGATATCAAAGATGATTTTGATTTTTAAAGAGATTTCCACAAAAAGAATAATAGGTGCCTACAAAATATTATAAAGTTGGTAACAATAATACCTAATGACAAGTCATGTGATTGCTCAATTTCACCTTTCAAAGAACAAGTTAATTGACGGGGTTTAATCCTTTATTGCATTTTCTTCATAAAAAATATTTAACAAGACGCAAAAAACGTTGGAACAAAAGATGATCATGACTGGCTGAAATTTTTTTTAAGTGCTTACAATTTTAAGCAACTTAAAATAGGCACCTTAGGTAAATATAAGCAATGCTTCTATTTACCCGAAACAATGAATAAATATAATAAAAAATTCAATATATATTAATAATCATTATATCATAATAATTAATATCATAATAATTAATATCATAATAATTAATATCATAATAATTAATATCATAATAATTAATATCATAATAATTAATATCATAATAATTAATATCATAATAATTAATATCATAATAATTAATATCATAATAATTAATATCATAATAATTAATATCATAATAATTAATATCATAATAATTAATATCATAATAATTAATATCATAATAATTAATATCATAATAATTAATATCATAATAATTAATATCATAATAATTAATATCATAATAATTAATATCATAATAATTAATATCATAATAATTAATATCATAATAATTAATATCATAATAATTAATATCATAATAATTAATATCATAATAATTAATATCATAATAATTAATATCATAATAATTAATATCATAATAATTAATATCATAATAATTAATATCATAATAATTAATATCATAATAATTAATATCATAATAATTACATTATTAATAATAAGCGTAATATCATAATATTATAACGAAAAATAATAAAAAATATATATAATTATTACAGATTCTAAAAGGGTGAGGTCGACCCAAAACTACAGAAACGTATATTGCAAACACGTGTTGTAAATGAGTTCATCTA